>JANZXR010018918.1:0-15557 GCA_027575705.1 Erythroxylum echinodendron
TCTGGGCTTTGCTTCTTAGGGATAAGAACAATTGTTGTTTCGTTCAAGCTAACTGGGAATAAGCCAGTGTTAGCACAATTGAGACAAAAAGAGGTAACTTCTGTACCTATAATATCCCAATAGAACTGATAGAATCCCAGATTAAATCCATCCAAACCAGGCGATTTATCTCTGCCTATACTAAATACTGCCATTTTAACCTCCTCAGTCGTGAAAGGTTCGTCTAGCATGCCATTATCCTCTGTCGTAACACACCTAGGAATCAAATTAACCACATTGTTTGATACACATGCTTGAGAGGCATATAAAGTGTGGAAGTAAGTGTACATCACCTGATCAAGACTTGTATCCCAATTTTGCCAAGTACCATTATCATCCTTTAGTTGTTCAATGCAATTGCGTTTCTTTTGATTATGAATATATTTTAGTAGTTTAGAAACCCAGACATAAGCAAAATTTAACACTTTGTATTTCTTATGTATATTATGACTTCACTAACTTTCACTTGATCATTTTGTGACTGAAAATTATATTCATAAAAATCAAATTTAATATTATTCATAATGATTTTAAGTCTAAAATAAAGTTAGCCAACAACAATCTCATTAAAAAATTGATAAAACAATCAAATCAAAATTAATTAATATTAGATAGATTTATACTCTTTGTTTTTCTTTGTTAAATATATGATTTGACAATTTTATATGTTATGACAAAATTTTCAAATAATTTTAACATGAGGTTTGCAATTTTCATTATATTCAAATGTATTCTTTATCAATTCTATTTATATATTCTATTCAATATTTATTAATATTTAATATTTAATTTCTCTTTTTGACTATATCGCAATCATTTTTTAGATGTATTGTAATTAATATAATGATATACGATAATTAATATAAGGATATCTGAATGTATATATAATAATTGTAATTAATACAATGATATACAGTAGTTAATATAATAATATATAAATATATAGATAATAGATAAAATTTCTCATGTCTTAAATATTATATTACTCTATTTATTATATACAAATTCTATATTATTATATAAGATTTGTATATTATATATAAATTCTATAGATAACCCTTTGGCAACACTTTTGGAAATCGTCGCCAAAGGTCGTCAAAATGTTAAGCCTTTGGCGATGATTTGCAAAATCATCACTAAAGGCAATATGTATAAAAGATTAAAAGGATCAAACTTTAGTGACGATTATCAAAATCGTTGCCAAAGGTTGATCGTTTAGTGATGATTTATGAAAGCGTTGCCAAATCTAGTATATATACTTAAAAACGAAGTCATTTTTTCAGTAAAAACGATGTCGTTTTTGTCATATACAAAACCTAATTACCGGCTATCACGTTTCGTTTCCAGCACCCTCCTCTCTCATGTTTCCATCCTTCTCCTCACGTTTCCAAACTCCTTGCATTTCAGCCTCCTCTATCGTGTTCCAAACAAACAAAATCAAGTGAGGTCGCTTTTTACCTAAACGCTTCATTCATCGTATAACTAAGTTATCATTCTGGTTAATTTTATCAATAGTATATTGAATAATTGTAATAATTATTTGACTGGTATAAATCTCTTTTGTATAATTTTCTCATTGTTTTCAAACAATGATGACTTGTGTCACTAACTCAACATTTTACATTGATAATGAAAATTTTAATTTGCATTGGGCAATAGTGTTGGCATACATATTAGAGCCATACTGTTATTACAAACAATACCTACATTTCAGTCATTATCACCACAAAAAATTAATGTTTAAAGGTTTCTCCTCCACTCCCATTTATCGTGCTAAATGCATTGAATAATTAGATCTTTTTGTTTAAATTATATATGTTAGGCATCAAATATTCAAATGAAACAATTTGGTAAGGCCATTTTGATTAAGCTTTTTTTATATACTTTTTTCAAACCACAAAATAGACTTTTAAATTTCTCTTTTGTATGGGGTTATTGTGTTAGATATGTGAAGTAACTCTGTAAATCTATTTACTTAAAAGGTTCCATGCTAACACAATTGGCTAACAACCTTCAAGTTGTAGTTGCCTAAGTTAAATCACCCACTAAAATGGAAAAGGAAGCAGAATAATTTGGTCGACCAAAAACTCAGGTTCCTTATAATTTATAAGAAATAAAAGGAGAAGATGAACAAATAGTGTACCATAAATCCACAAAGACACTAAATAGATAAAAACATTAAATAGAACAAAACACAAGCACTATAGATTAAGATTCAATATTAGTAGCAATAAATTTGCATATTGAATGTGTTTTCTTTTATATTATTGAATGATTGATTCCATATATATAGGTTAATATTGTTAATTGGGTGAGATGATGGCTAAATAGGAAAATGAGAATACTTATTTAAATGACAATGAAGAGAAGGTTAAAATTGTTCCCTTTAATCCAGATGTAAACTATGTTGTATAAAAGTGTGAAATGCTATTATGTTCTATTTAATTAACATGTAAACTATGTTGCATAATTTGGTGGCATATTTATATAGGCTATGATGATGCTTGGAATAGAAAATGTATAAATTTCCTTGCTACTCGGGCATATTGATTTGTTAGGATTGCAACAATTATGTTTTTAATTGACTCTTTCTTAAGAGTTGTCCAATATGCTTGTTAAGAATGATGATATCAATATTTTATTTACAAATGTAAAGCTCATAACTACAAAAACACACATTGAATCAAATCTCATAGTTCTTACTTTGGAATTAAAAGGTATGTTTAAAATTCACTACTTGTACATGTAGCTTTTGAGATGGTTCATGCTTCCTATTCTTAATATGTTCAATTTCATTCTTTGATATAATTCAAACTGGATATGTCAACTTAAATTGATTTATCATATGTTATTTACAACTTAAAATGCATATAGTAATTTAGTAATTTTCTTTTAATTTTATAGCTACATGGAAAAAAGTTAGATGTCTCATCAGAAATGGTCCACTCAACACTTAAAAGGAGTGAAAAGTTTCATGAAATTTGTAAAAGATCAAATGGGTTTAGAATGTGAAATTTGTTGTCCATGCACATATTGCTTAAATTTCAACATTCAAAGTCAAGATGTGGTATATAATCAATTACTAATCCGAGGCATAGATAAATTTTATACTCCATGGATTTATCAAGGCGAACGTTCTAAAGCAAGTAATGCTAGAAGTGTTGATACAAGTGATGATGGTGGAAATAATAATGATGTAGATGATAGTGATATTAATGGTGATGATGGGATTGGAGAGATGACAGTGGATTTGGGGAATTATATGGAGACTATGAATGATACTGATTTGTCTAATACATTTGGTAGAATTACAAAAGATAATTTTAAGAAGTTACTAAAAGTAGCTTAAAAAGAATTATATCCAGGGTACTAAAACTTCTCATAGCTATCTTTTATTGTCAAGGTATACTTGAAGGCATATAATACGTGGAGTAACAAATCGTTTCACATGTTGATTAAGTTACTCAATGATGCATTACCGATTGGCCATAAATTGCCCAAATCTTTTAAAATGCATGCAGCTATTTTGTAGACTATAAATGATTTTCCAACTTATAGCAATTTGTTTGGATAGAGTACTAAAGAGAATATGGCTTGTCCTGTGTTTAACCAATAAACTCATTCAATGATATTATGAAGTAAAATATGTTATATGGGATATTGTCATTACTTGGAACATAAACATAGATGGCAAAGAAGCAAATTGTTTAATGACAAAGTAGAACATATTGAAGCTCCTTTGCACTTGTGGGTAATGATATGGATGATCAACTATCACATTTGCCAGAGTTTACACCTAGAAAATACCCAAGTAATAGAAAGTGAAAGCAAATTTTTATTGGTCTTTATTGGAATAAAAAAGTATAATTTTCAATTTACTATATTGGAAGAATTTTCTGAGGCATAATCTTGATATCTTACATATTGAAAAAAAAATTGTGAGAATATTTTAGGTACTTTGATGGGAATTGATGGCAAATCAAAAGACATAATTAAGGCCAAATTATACTTGGAAGACATGAATATGAGAAAAGATTTGCATTTGAAAAAAAGAGACGATGGGTCATACATAATTGCATTTGATGTTACAACACGTCAAAAAATGATAAGAAAACTTTTTGTAAATTTCTTAAATCAGTTAAGTTTCTTGATGGGTATGTATCTAATATAGCCCGTTGTGTCAATAAAAATGAGGGAAAAGTTTTGGATTTGAAAAGCCATGATTGTCATATACTTTTGTAATGATTACTTCCTGTTAGAATATGTGGGTGTTTGTTAAAGGATATATCAGTAACTTTGGCACAATTGAGTGATTTTTTTAAGAAATTATGTGGTAAGACACTGAAACTAGAGGAGCTTGAAAAAATCGAAAAAGACATAGCTTTGCTTCTATATAAGCTTAAACTAGTTTTCCCCCAATAGTTTTTTTTATATTATGGTGCATTTGGCAATTCGCTTACTATATAAGGCAAAAATTTATGAACCAATTCAATTTTTATGGATGTTTCTAATTGAAAGGTAATTTATATAAACTTTTACTTTTTTATTCAATTATTAGTTAGTAGCAATTAATATTTTATTGTTCGTTTAGGTTTTTAGGCTCTCTTAAGTGCTATGTGTATGATAACGCTCGACCTAAAGGCTCTGATAGCCTTTTTTATCTAATGATTGCTTAACATTTTGTTATATATATTTAAATAACGTCAAGACAAGATTTAATATGGAATAATATAACTATGATTTTAATCAATATGGTGGCTTGGTAATCTTCTCACAAAAAGTAAGTCCACTTGGAACACGAAAATATGTTGATTTAACTAAACACGAACTTGAAATTGGCCATTGGTGTATTTGAACAATTGTGAGGAAGTCAATTTATGTGTAGAGTATGTATATTACTTCTCATTCATTATTTCATATTTAAATTTAACATTCAACATGTCTTTTCTGACATCTATTTACTTTTTTAAGTAGAAAGCACAAAGATGAGATTAGAAGCAAAGAGATTGTTAATGTTGAAGGAAGACATAAAATTAACTTCCCATCACGGTTTAGGATTAGAGTAAGTTATCCATGGAATAGCATGAACAAATGAAAATTGTAGATGAGATTAAATTCTAATTATAGTTTTTTTCTACAGACAATACGGTTACATAACCGTAAATTTCTAGAGACAATGATAACATTATATGCTTTGGCATATGGGCCTCATATGTTTGGGAAAAAATATACATGTTACATTACTATTAGAATTAGATTTCATATAAAAGATTGTAACAGTCGAATTAAAAGCCAAAATTGTAGGGTTATTGTTGAGGGACAACACAAGGATAATTTTATTAACTTCTACGATGTCATCTCGGAAATAATGGGGTTGCATTACATCAAGAATAAAAAAGTTGTTCTATTTAAGTGCAAATGGTTTAGTCTTAGTTACAAGGGGATTAATATAAAAGTGAATGGCAATATTACTAACATCAACGTTAGTAAGACATAGTATGATGATGAACCATTTGTGCTTGCAAGTTAATGAAGCAAGTATTTTACCTCAACGACACTGTAGTGGGTAGCAATTAGAAAGTTCTCCAAAAGTTTCAACACTAAAATCTTTTTGATTTTTGTGAAAAGGAAATTGATCTAATTAGTGAAGATAGTGATGAAGTATATCAAGAGATTGACTTAGAGATAAATGATGGAGCCCTGGAAATAAAAGATGCGGATATATCATCACTCCATAGAAGAGATGTTGATCCTAATATATTATAACCAAATGAAGTATAAGCCAATCTCGTCTTAGAAAGAGATAAAGACTATATTGAGTATGAATTATATGACAATGATGATACTTTGGTCAAATATAATAGCGATGAAGAGTCGAATCATAATGCAATTAGTGATGATGATTTTTAAGATCATGAACATAATTATTGAAGATATCATGAAAGTGCTCTTTATAATGTCTCAAACGTAATGTTGGTAGCATTTATATTGAACATGTGTGTATTTTTGATGATTGACTTATGTTAATGCGATTAATATTAATAATTGAATGTATGTTGATAATGATGATTGGATGTATCATAAAAGTGCTCTTTATATTACCTCAAAAGTAATGTTGGTAACATTTATGTTGAACATGTGCGTATTGTTGATGACTGAATTATGTTAATGCAATAATGTTAATAATTGAATGTACATTGATAATGATTGGATGTATTGTAATTTTACTAAAATTTATTATTTTGATAGATATCTAATATAATGGCATATGGTGGAAACAAAAGGGAAAAGGTGGCAGCTATGGAACTGGTAAAACGGAGGGATCTGCAACTTCAACGAGATCAATTAGTTGGTATCGTCAATTCAATTCCTAGCCAACAACAACAACAAACCTCAGGCAACAATGAATTTAGTCATACACAACTTCATTCTACCTTAAACAACAAACTACTAGTGCAGGTTTGTTAATCTCTAACAACTAAAGTAGACTTATGCTTAAATATATATTTATATATTCTAATATTTCCTTATCATTATTGATTGTTCTCAGGTTCCAATGCTAATTCTAAAAAAAATGTAGAGGTAAAACTAGAGGTTGTGAATTGTAACAAATGAATTCTGCAATAAGTAGCAAGTTGTAAATACAGATTGACACTCAGCAAAGTCTTGCTGTAGATAAGTTCCAATTTGTTAAATTGTCAAGTGAGTTATGGATTATTGTGAGAACAGAATTAGCTTATCTCAAATATGTTAAGGACTTGAACAAAGACAACTTGCTTAAAAATTCTATGGATAAAGTTGCTGTAATTTTTATTATATTTAACTATATGCAATATTATTTCAATTATTTTCATATTAGTTACAATTTTAATTACTGTTCACAGTTGAAATTGAATATTGTCGATATTGAGAACCCAGATGTTTCCAATTGCGTGACTTCATTATTGAAACAAAGGACCAAGGATCGTTATTTTAAGTTGTGTCGATATTACAAATATTTTCCTTCTGATGTGGAGGCACAGGCACATGTTCCCAAACTAATGTACCAATAAAATTAGAATAATTTGTGTGATTATTGGGCTAACTCAAAATTTTAGGTTTGTTTTCTTTGTCTTTACATTTGTTTTCATTAATCTTGTTAGATGATTTAACGTCTACCTAATCATTTTTCTTTGTTTAGGAAAATTGTGAGAAGACAAAGGTCAGTAGAGGAAAAATGAGAAAACCTCACAATTAAGGGTCCAGATCATTTGTAGTTATTCGAAATGAATATGTAAGATCTTTGTTTGTAAGTTATAATTATATCAATAAACAATATTTTATTTATTATGCCTCATATTTTTCTTTCATAAAACAGAGTGAGAAGGAGCTAGATGGACAAGAGCTTAA
Organism: Erythroxylum echinodendron; assembly: GCA_027575705.1. NCBI lineage: Eukaryota > Viridiplantae > Streptophyta > Magnoliopsida > Malpighiales > Erythroxylaceae > Erythroxylum > Erythroxylum echinodendron. The sequence goes on from JANZXR010018918.1 coordinate 7,429, forward strand.
TATGATCACACTATACAAAGTCACTCACTATAAGGAAAGTAAAGGGTGAATATTAGAAGAAGCAAAAAGTAACTATATAAGTATAAAAATTTGTTTAGTATTTTAGTTCATTTATTAATATAGTCGTAAGTAATAATATTGGATTGACTATTGATTTTGTTTTTTAATTAGAATAAGATGTAAAAGTTGTTAGAAAAATCTGTCTGGGAGAAATGAGGTCAATGTAGAAGACATTTGTAATACCGTACTTAGTACACGTTTTGGCTATGTCAAAGGTCTTGGCTACTACCCTAAGACAAATATTTTAACCTCATAAAAAATAAAAGACATTCAACGACTTAAAGAAGAAAATAAGGTGCTTAAGACTAAATTACAAGAAACTTGAGCAAAATTAGCCAAACATGATAAGTTATTTAGAAGATTACAACCCAGATTATGAAAATGAAGAGGAAAGAGAATGATATTAATTACATCTCTTATACTTTTTTTTTAATTCATGTTTCTATTATAATTTAAATTTAATACTTTTTCTCAAATTACGGAATTGATAAAGATGCAACTGCAGAGTGATTATGTCGTGAATGGTGAAGTTATATGATATTTGCTTAATTAGAACCTATTGTTTCAATACTCATAATATTTTTAATATATTTTAACTATTCTTTTTGGATTATTATAGGTTCATCGACATGGACAATACTAGCTAGTCGTTCTAGTTATGTTGTAACTTTTTTATAATCTCAGCATTTATAATATATAATCTGGTCTCTTTTTGTCTATAAAAATTGTTAAAGTTTTAATCAAAATCTTGTATATGAAGAATATTCATTTTGTTGGTATAATTTAATGATATTTTACTTTTTATATACAATGATTCAAATTTTTAATTATTTTATACAATTTATTTGTATAATAAATTTACAATAAAAATATATCAATACATTATATACAATAATATGGATTAAAAATATAAAAAATAATTTATTTCAAAATTGTATAACATTTGGTTAAAACTAAGCTAATTATATTTAACTATGTTTCCAAAAGCGTAGCTCAAAACTTTCAAATACAATTTTGGAAACGTAGCTAACAGTATTTAGATATAAGAAAACGTAGCCAAAACTATTGGCTATTATTTCTCAAGATGTAGCTAATAGTTTTTAGCTATGTTGGCAACTATTTTTAAAAACTCCGCTTATAGTTTTCAGTTACGGAGAATTGGGGATTGTTTGGGCGATAAAATGAAAACGTAGCAAAAAACTACAGACAATGCTTTTTTCACCTTTAGCTACGCTTTTTTATAGTCAAATGTCAACTTTGTTGTAATGATTTGAACTTTTGTTTTCTTTAATCAATAGAAAACTTCCTAAAGTGGGTGGTGTAAAAGAGCTTAAAGTATATAGAAGAAATAAAGAGGAAAATTTAGTCAACCACATGTCTTAATTTGCTAGGATAAGGATTGGGAATTGAGTTGATATCAAAGATAAGGATTCAAATTTAGATTATGTTAAGATTCTTTATTAGATAGACAGTAGTAGTGAGTTAAATATATTATTCTATTTTAGATATGTTATCCACGTTATATAGGACTTATAGAATTTCTATTATAATAGGATTTAAATTATGAATTCTTTCTTACTAGAATAACGATTCTAAAAACTTTATATATGTGTGTACTCATCCCTTCAAAAGAATAAGCAATTTGGAATATTTTTGAAATTTTGAGTTTTTAACTAGAACGTGTGATGATTTCTTCTAAGAGTGATTTTTATACTCTATGAGTAATTCGTAGTTTCCTACCTTCCTTTCTATACTAAAATCCTAAGTCTAAATTTCTCGTAATTAAACCTTTAAATTTTAGCTATGCAAAACTCAAATTTTAGCATTCCTAGCCAAAATTCATAAAACTTGATATTCCAACAACCCAATATTAGCCATGTTTCATAATTTTGTGATTTTTAGCTAGTAGTTAGTAATTATTCTATTTTTCCTAAATCATTTTAGTATCAAAGCTTTGGTTCACAATAGTGACATGCAGTGGAAGGCCATATAGAAGAATATTCAGTGACCTAAAGTAAGATGAAATACTTCTTAATATTGCAAAAAAATTGAGCATCGATGATCCTCATTCATAAGGTGTCCCACAAACTAACTATATGTAACAATTCCCATAAGAAAACATGTTCAATAAATTTTGAGGAGGTTAGACAATCTTGACAAACATTGCCTAAAAGGTAAAACTCCCACAAGAAAAAACTATACTAACCAATAACCGATACTTGATGTTGAACATAGAGAACATGGTAATAAGCAAAAAAAGGAGTGATATTGATCATCAACATAGAATATAGGGGACAATCAATGTTGAAAAGCCATTTACTAATTTTGATTCCTCAAATTTAATAGATCAATTCGAATCTTCTAGCCTACATGTAGAAAAGGTGCTAAAACACTTGATGACATGGAGTGTTTAACAATGGAAGATGATTAGGACATGGAGAGTTTGACAGTAGGAGATGATCAAAGTGTTAAAGATGAAGAAAAATAGAACGAAGTGGATTATTTGGCAAACCTCAAAGTTGAAACAACTAGATAAATAGTTTAAACACTTAAATGACAACTTGAAACAATTGTGCAATAGGTTGAATGAATAGGATAACAAGCCAAAATAACAGAACGTTTAGTTGAAAAGATTAACTAACAACTACTTAGGGTTTCAGAGCTTGTTAGTTCAAAACTTGCTAATATCATTGGTGTTGTTAATGAAGATTATGTTGTAATGGCTGATGAAGGAAAAGTAGACTTGAATGAAGATGCACAATTAGTATAACATAGGAATAAAGAAAAAGCTATGAGTGCACTTGCAAAGTCAAAATTTTGCAATAATGGTAAGTTAGTGCATCTGACTACAAGAAGCAACAATACGTATGTTCTTTATGTTATGTTGTAGAAAAGTCAGGTGATTTTGTTATGAAACCATTTGCAAATATATTGGCCAAGACTTATGATGTTGTCAATATTGCTAAAATTTTCTTCAAACAGGTTGTATGTCTCTATAGATTACCTTTAACCATTGTCTCTGTCGTGACGTAAAATTTATAAGTTATTTTTGGAGAACTCTATGGAAAACATTAAACACTAATCTTCAATTTTCAAGTTCTTTCCATCCCTAAACTAACAGACAAATAGAGGTTGAGGATAGAAGTTTGGGGGACTTGTTAAGATGTTTGATCGGAGACAATGTAAAAAATTAGGGCCTAATTCTTCCTATGGTAGAATCTACATACAATAGTTCTATAAATAGGTCTACTAGTAAAAGCCCTTTTCAGATAGTTTCAAAAGTTCAACCAAGGAAGCCTATTGATTTGGTTCCTTTACCACTAACAACATGAGTTAATGTTGAAGCCAAAGGTTTTGCACAATATATGAGAGACATCTTTTATAAGATACGACAAAAAAAATAATAACTAGCAATTTGTCTCATAAAGAAAATTCTTATCAATATTGTCAATTAGTGGAATTCAATAAAGGGGATATAGTGATGGTTATGATTTTCCAAGAGCATTTTTAAAAAAATAAAGTATAAAAAATTTCATTCATGAAATGTTGAACCTTATAAGATCATCAAAAAGATAAGTGTTAATGTTTATGTTTTGGAAATACCAAGTGACATGGGAATAAGTTATATCTTTAATGTTACAGGCATAGCTATCTATAATGGACAAGATGATCAATCTCCTACTGTAACTGTAAGAATTTCAATCATTCCCCATCTTAAAGAGGAGATAAGGGATATTCTTGATGAATAAATTGTAGCCACAAAAGATGGAGAATATCGACAATTTTTGGTCAAGTGAAAAGGAAGGTTAATTTATGACAGTACTTGGATTCCATAATTAGAATTTCAAAAGTTGAATCTAGACTTATATGATTAGTATTCATCACATTCTATGTTGAAGATGACTTCAGACAAGCTAGGGAGAATTGATGTCAAAGAGCTTAAAGTATATAAAAGAACTAAAAGAGGAAAATTTAGTCAACCACAACCTAATTTGCTAGGATGAAGATTGACAATTGAGTTGACATCAAAGATAGGGGTTGAAATTTGGATTGTGTTAGGATTCCTTATTAGATAAAAGTAATAGTAATTTAATATGTTATTATATTTTAGATATGTTATACTAGTTATATTGGACTTATAGAATTTCTATTGTAATAACATTTAAATGAGGAAACCTTTCTTACTAGAATAGGAGTTCTAAGAACTTTACATATATGTGTACTCAACTTTTCAAAATAATAAATAATCTAGAAATTTTTTACAAACTTAAGTTTTAAATTAGAAGGTGTTATGCTTTCTTTTAAGAGTGATTTTTAGGCCCAATAAGTGATTCTTAGATTCCTACCTTTTATTTTTTTGCGTTTAACCATAAAATTTCAACAATCAAAATCCTAATTGCCAGCATATTAAATCCTGAAATCCTAGGCCTAAATTTTTAGAAATCAATCCTTAAAATTTTAGCTATACAAAATATGAAATTATAGGATTCGTAGCCAAAATTCAACTCTTAAACTTGATATTCTCAGCATCATCACCCATTTTGAAATCCCACAATGAAGCGGGGTCAGGAGAGGTCTGATAATATGAAGCCTTACCCCTACATAGTAGAGAGGTTGTTTCTGGTAGATCCACATGCAGATGTGACAATAAAAAGTGACGCAGATGAAAACTGATATGTTAAGAGGGGAGGTAAATAAAATTAAATAAGTATATAAAGAAATAGAATAAAACAAAACCAAATAAAATAGCTACAAATAATACAAATAATAAGGATACAAATACAAAATACTAATAATAAAATAATGATAATAAACAATAATAAATAAATAAATAACGAACATAGGAAAGGAAATAGGAACAAAGGACATACCTGATATGGAGCCCAGCTCTACTAAATACCTGATAGGCTGCAATAAATCGGCTTTGCTCATTGCTACGTAGGCTAGGAGTTCTGGCGCTGCTACCTTGTGTGTATGACAATCCTACAGGGACCGACATTCTTGTTGGATCGTTTCCGGACACCTGAGAAAAAACTATGACTCTCAAACTAGAAAAGACAGATTAGACTTCTTACGTGGTGAATAGAGTGTGCGAGCATGATAGGAAACCCTCGTAATACACTTACTCGACTACCTTGTCGTACTTTAAAGGGTTTCCTTGACCCTTTTCCTATCTCGCCAAAATTTTCTATATCTGACCAGTTCCACTGTAAGGGCTAACTCTGACATATCTTTCTTAACTACTTCCCTCCAGGTCTTGTATAGCCTGCCTTTTCTCCTCTTATAGCCACTAAGAATAATTTGCTCACACATCATCTTACCAGAGCATCCGAGTGCCTTCTGCTTACAGGCCCAAACCACCAAAGCCTGGTCTCTCTCATCTTGTTGGTAATATTGGTCACTTGTAGTCTATCTCGCACCACACGATTGCGGACTTTATCTCGCCTAGTAATGTCACACATCCACCAAAGCATACACATCTCTACTACCAACAATTGTCTTGTATGTCGACTTCTGACGGGCCAACACTCTGCCCCATATAACATGGTTGGTTTAATCACCATTCTGTAAAACTTCCTTTTAAGATTTAAAGGGATCTTTTTATCACATAAGACCCCTGATGCGCTTCGCTATTTGCTCCACCCGGATCTGATACGATTGACTATATCATCATCAATATTACCATCTCTCTGGATGATAAACCCGAGGTATTTAAAGCTCTGTTTTTGTCGTATGACATCAGTTCCAATTGTTACCGCCGCCTCGTGGATCATCTGGCTTCCTGAAAAGTTACATTACAAGTACTCCATCTTAAACCAGCTCAATCTAAAACCTTTCGACTCTAACGTCTCTCTCCAACATTCTAACTTGGAATTGACCCCTGCCCTAGTCTCATCTACCAGGACAATATCGTCAGCAAATAGCATACACTAAGGTACTTCTCCTTGGATATGTTTAGTAAGCTCATCTAATACTAAGGTGAACAGAAAAGGGCTTAATGCGGAGCCTTGGTGTAAGCCAATATTGATAATAAACAATTTTGTGTCATTCCCTATCGTCCTTACGCTAGTCGCTGCTCCTTCATACATATCTCTAATAACACGTATATAGGTCGGATGGATTCCCTTTGCCTCCAAGCACCTTCATAAGATTTCCCGAGGAACCCTATCATACGACTTCTCCAAATCGATAAAGATCATATGTAAATCTTGTTTACGTTCTCTATAGCCTTCCATAAGCCTACGGAGAAGATGTATTGCTTTTGTAGTGGACCTACCAGGCATAAATCCAAATTGGTTAGCTGATATAGAAGCTGCTCTCCGGACCCTCTTCTCGATTACCTTCTCCCACAACTTCATGGTATGACTTAGTAATTTGATGCCTCTATAGTTGTGACACTGCTGGATGTCCCCTTTGGCCTTAGATATTGGGATCAACCTACTCAATCTCCATTCATCTGGCATTTTGGCTGAGTCTAGTATCACATTAAAAAGGCGAACTAACCACTCAATACCTATAAATCCTATCCGCTTCCATACCTCTATATGGATCTCATCCGGCCCGACTACCCTTCTGCTCCCCATCACTCTCAAAATTTTTGTAATTTCTCCCCTTGTGACCCTACCATTTTGGGACCAGTTTGAAAAATGCTCTGATATGATAGGTTCACCTAACTCTCTATTGACCGATATGCCTTCATTATACAAGCTGAAAAAGTATCTCTGCTACCTACTCTTGATAGCCTGTGTCTTTGTGAGTACCTGACCTGCTTCATCACGTATACAGTAGACTTGGTTGAGATCTTTCATCGCACTTGCCCTATCCCACGCCAACTTGAAAATTCTTTATGCTCCCTTGAACGTATCCAAATCCCTGTACATAGACTCGTATGCTTATCCTTTCGCTACTGAAATTGTCCTCTTTGCTTTCTGCTTTGTCATTCTATACCTTATTTTATTGGCTACCTGCTCCACATATGTTGTACTTGCTACTAGGTCTTTATACACTCTCTTTTTCACCTTTACCGTCCCCTGAACCTCCCCCAACCACCACCAAGATTCCATCCGCTTGTCCTTCTGCCCTTTAGAGACTCCTAGGAGTTTTGTAGCAGTTTCCCTCACTATAGGGGTTACTCTTTCCCACATCCGATTTGCATCTCCTCTTATAGCCCATGCGGCTCTATACCGGATTTAAGTCCTAAAACGTTCCACCATATTCCCTTTTAGATTCCACCATCTAATTTTACGACATCGCTTAGTAAATCGATGTATCCTCCATCCCTTAATCCCTAGTTCCAAAACCAACAATTTATGCGGGGTTGGTAGGCATGCGGCCGAGATCACTTTGCAATCCTTGCACCATGCTCTAACTCTCTTCCTGACAAGGAAATAGTCAATATGTGTCTTGGTCATGCTATTCTTAAACGTCACCAAGTGCACCTCATTTTTCTTAAAAAAAGAATTGACTATCACCAGCTCAAACGCCACTGCCATGTCCAGTAAAAACAAATTTTGCCATTATAATCCTATCATTTACCCTTATGATCCCCGCCACTTGATTTAGAAGCTCTTGGACCACTAGGATACCTACCCATTCTGCTTCCGTGTATTTCCTGAGTACCACAATTTGAACCTCCCTATCTCCTTAGCTTTAGCTCCCAACCACTTAGTCTCCTGAATGCAGGCTATGTGTATCATATACTTATCTAAAATCTCTACTAATTCTAGAGACTTTCCCGTGAGAGTCCCAGTGTTCTAAGAGCCTATTCTCAATATATTGTCCCTTTTTTTATGCTTGCTTGTTGCACGCACCGAACCATTGGTACAGATCCTATCGGCATAATGAGAATTCATTCCTCCTAGCACGTAGCCCTCACACCCTCTTAGAGTTACTAACCTAATAAGTCTTTGGGAGAAAAATATATATAGAAAAATATGTCTATATAGAAGGATAGATATGGATATATAGAAATACTAAAGTAATTTTAATTTTACAAATAATAATAATAATAATAATAATAATAATAATAATAATAATAATAATAATAATAATAATAATAATAATAATAA
>JANZXR010018929.1:0-15555 GCA_027575705.1 Erythroxylum echinodendron
GTCTTATTGTTTCAATGCAAATTTATTATGAAAATGAATAATTTTAAGGGTTTTGCTTGATGCTCCATTATAAACTTTTTACCCACGAGCTTTTAAGCTCACCCCCTTCTATCTCATCTTCAGGTGAAGAAAATGAGATCAAGTGATAAAGAAGATCAAGGCATCGCTTCAAGTTGCATATTTTTGTATTTCAAGCTAGATTCTGTAACAATAAGGATTTTAGTTACATTTTGAGTATTATTAGTTCAAGTTTCTTATGTATTTTGGGATTATGAGATAGGGATATATTGTTGTTTTGAAATGCCTTTATGGCTTTGTGAAAACTCTTATCTTTTGATGTTAATGAATTATTAATTATGTATCGATGAATTTGGGTGGACCTATGAATTTGCGTATGGATAAGATTGAGTTGAAATTAGGTATACTTGAAAAGTTATCGATTAGAGATGATGAATTTTGAATAGGAATTGTGGTGATATATGAGTAAGATATGTTATCGTATAAAAGCATGAAGATGAATTAATAATGGTTAAGGTGTTTGTCATTGAATTATACCCACGTTATGGTAATAAGCTCACGTTTTATGACCTCTGAGTTGGACTTCGGAAACAGGGTTCAACACTATACGTATTTGTTTTTATAACTTAATAACTTATATATTCTTTTGGAATTGATACATTAAGATTAATAAATTGATTAATTCGTTTTAAGATTAATATAAATACATATATGCATAATGTATATATTGTGTAAATATAAAAAATAAAATAAAAAAGTTTAAATGCGTTAAGATTAATCATGATATTAATTAATTTCTTTTAATATGTGTAATAAAAATATAAAATTTTACAATTATTATTTAATAATAGATATAACATGAAAAGACAATAATATTTATACAACTATATAAGTAAAAAAAATCAACAATAACTAAAAGTACAACAGCTACATCAATTAAGAGTTTTGTACATAATTTATAAAAACATTAAACTTTGAAAATATTATATTATAAACTTAATAAACTTATTTTTTGAAAAATCATATTAAAAAGAAATACAATAATTTATCAAACACGTAAAAAAAATATTTGAAATAAATTCATTGTACTTAGATAATAGCTTTTTTACATTTACATTATAATTAATTGTTATAATATAATTAGAAAATTAAAATTAAATTCTTTTATTTGTAGGGAATAATTATGACAACATTATCATTGCTACGCATTTTTAATAAATATATATTGGTTCATATTTTATAACTTTTATTTATTTAAATATTTTTATATAATTTATAGGTAATTTCGTCCTACGCTTTACTATAAATGATTATGCTATAATTTATAATTTATGAATTTTAAAAAATAAAACTATAACTTTTTCAAATTCTCTTAAATGAATATGTAAAATTTTAAAAATATATTAAACGACTGGGACGATTGAGGCCCAACGAGCTACTCATGGCCTTAGCAAGCTGCTTGGGCTAGGCCATGGGCTTGCCACGGATCAGCTAGTTTCGACCTGCCCACTGGCCACAAGCCTTTTTTGGTCTGCCCTGGCTGGGCCACAGATCAGATCATTTCGACCCGCCTGAAAATTTTTTTGTTGACTTCCAAAAAACAAAAAGAATATTTATTTTCTATTCATTGAACCGCGAGTTTCATAAATCTTTCATAATTAGTTGCCTAGTTTTGATTATTACTTGATAGAGAGTGGATTCGAATTATAAGACAGTATTGTTGGAAAATCAACATGAATGAAACTTCGACTATAGTAGACTATCTTTTAAAAAAATTCTGTTGAATCTTAACAAAAGAATAATTTGATGTATGAATTAAATAATAAAAGGGCTAAAAGGAAACTTAATTTTGGTATTCTTTAAAAACTTCTTTTCCTAATGATGTTGTTAGGTGTATATTGTTTTTTTAAGTTAAAGTTAAAATTAGATTAATCACATGTAAGATGCTGCAGAGAAACCATCCCTAAATCATGTTACAGAGCAAAGATAGCAAATCTCTCACAAGACTATAAGAAAGATAATAAGTAAATAAGCTAAATAAATGAGGGAACGGACTCTTGGTTTAGTAGGAAAGCTATTCCAATCTTATATTACTTCAAGGATTCTAATTAGAGGGCCATAATATGTCTAATTATCAAACAAGAGAAAAGCCTTACTTCCATTATAAATCTTGGAGAGATGGACTATAAATTGTTACCTTTAAGGGCACAACTATGAAACCATCTATTTCTAAAAGTCTCTTTGTCTTGTAATATGTTCCAAAGTCTTTTCAACATTAGCACTTTGTTGTTATCTTTAATTGAAATTATTCCTAACCATCCTTCATCATTAGGCCTACATAATTCTGTCCATTTAACTTTTTCATAACACCCATTTGAGTTATATTTTCCTCAAATGAATTCTCTCATAAACTTCCCCATAGATTTGATGCACCTTTAGTAAGGAACATATTAGAACTCAAATAAATATGAAAAGAGTTCAAAACTGATTTGATCAATTGCAATTTTCCCCTAAAAAAGATCCTTATTTTTTAAGGAGCTAAGTCTTTTCTAAAATGTTTTAGCAAGGGATAACATTAATAAAATTAAATACTCCTTTGAGTAACTAGTAACCTTAACTGTAAAAGAAAAGACCGACTCCTTTTTATAGTAGTAATTCCAATATCTCTATATTCCATTTGCTCTACATTAATAGTAAAAATAAAGTGACTCTTTTTGGTGTTTACAACTCGATCAAAAATATACTTAAACTTGTTCAAGGTTGACATTAGAATTTGTACAGATCTTATGTGAGCATGACTAAACAACATTATGCAACTTGTTAGTGAGACTTTTTTGCACTTATTATTAATTTTGATGTTCTTTTCTTTTACAACATTATGGTTAAACATAACTACAAATAACACCATGCATAAAATGAAGAGAGAGGGGGAGATAAGGTCCCTCTATCTAAGGCCTCGAGAACCTTTAAACAAAATAGAAGGAGTCCCATTCATAAGCATAACGAAAGATATTGTAGTTATGTATGCCTTAATCTGTATAATGAATTTTCTAGAGAATTTCGCAATCTCTGGTAGATGAAGGACAAAATTCCATTCAATGTAATAAATATATTTATCAACTTTAATTGAACTATTAAATGGAGAGTTTTTCCTTAAATAGCCTTTCAATAGTTCTTGCAAATAGAAATGTTATCGCCAATCTGTTTGCATTACATGAATGCATTATGTCTATCAATAATTAAAGAACCTAAGACTTATTTTAGTTTATATATAATGGTTTTAGAAATCTCCTTATAAAGAAAGTTAGAGTAGGCTATAGGTCTAAATCCTAAAAAGTAGCAGATTAGCTAGCTTAGGAGATAAATATAAAATATTTTATTATGATCCTTCTACAAAATACTAGTAGAGAAATATTTAAAAAGTCATTTAGGCCTTAACGACCTAGGGCTTTCTTTGTATTTATATAAAAATAGTTATTTCCATTTCAATTTCATCCATATGTTTAACTAAGAACGTGGCTTCTACAGTTGTGATCCTTTTTTTTTAATGAAAGGACTCAGAAATTGAATAGAAGAAGAGGTCACTTAAAAGTTCCCATAGAAGTTGCTAAAGTATCTATAAGTTTCCTTGATAAAATCTACTTGCTTGTCAATAGCTCTACCATCTTGGGAAATGATAAAACAAATAAAGATGGTATTCCTTTTAAGAATTATAAAATTGAAGAAAAATTTGGATCACTTGTCTCCTTATTTGATCAAATTCACTTTAGCCTTTTTCTCTAATAGACTAGAGTGGTTTTTAATTGCCTACAAATAGTCTTTCAACATTTGCTTTTTAATACATAGGAGAGTTGCGTGACCTAGATTAGTAAAGAATAAAGCTTATGTAGAGACCAATTTATACTTAGCATTGGAGATAGCTTGTAGTGTACTAGTACTCTTTTCAGCATTAGAAATTTAAATTTAGTCTTAATAGTTTTCAAATTCTACAGACACCTAAATTATGAAGTACCAGATTGAAAAACTTGTATATTGATATGTTTAAATTATAATATGTTTTGATAGATGTTTGAGTGTGCTTTGAGTATTTCTTAGATGATTATCATGTATATAGTCTTAGAATTATGTTATTATTAGTGTTTGTTTATATTCTAAGTGTTTGAATGGTTTTAAGCATAATTTGGATCTTAATTTTATGTTTCAAGAGGTGTGGATGTGTGTCTGAGTGTATGGAAATAGGAAATTGAGGAAAAGAGAATAATTGAAGTATGGAAGTAGGCACAATCATGACTTGTATTTTTAAGATCTTGATAGAGAGCATAGATAGTGATTCCAACAAATTTTAGCTTTTCCAGCACTTAACTCTTTTTGTAATTTTAATGTTTTGGAGCTATTTTTGGAACCAAATTAAGTGGGTAAACCCTAGACAGAACCTTAGAAGTCTTAAGAAATATTTAAGAACATAAAACACTCAAAACAAGGAAGCCACCATCTTCAAAAGTGAGAGAGCAAGAAGGAGAAGCAAGAAGAGTAATCTAGAAATTCCATATTTCAAGTTTAAGTTCAAATCAAGTTCTTTCTTTCTTTCCCTTGTTTATTTCATTAAACTTGATGTGTAACTTGGATTTGAATATGTTATTCATGTTTAAGATTTTCTAATTTTCATAGTTGGATTTTTTCTTGAGTTGTTTTATGACTTGGCTGTTGATGATTTCAATTCAATTTTCTAGTGTTGTGATGTGTAGGTATACTAATACTTTGATAATAAGTCAAGAGAGTGAGTTGAAAGTAATCTGATTAGGTTGGATAATGAGAGTTAGTGACCTAATAAGTCTCAAAAATATCAAATTGGCAATCATACAATGAGAGATCTTGTGTGAAAACCCAATTATTTGATAGATCATTAAAGAAATAGTTGAAAATGTTAGGTATATTTTATGAATCAAGAGGTTGCAAAATTTCGAATTTTGTAATCAATTAAGGTTAATCAATTAGGTTTAAATGATTAGGTCAAGAGAGAGAGTAATCAACCCTTAAAAAATATAGAATCGACATTAAATTGAATTAGTAGCAGATAAGGGGCAAAATAACGTTAAAATGAATCCTAAGCTTCATCCTTGATGTTCCTTACATATTTATGGTAGCTCATTTGTTATTTGATTATTTGCTAAATTTCATTTAATTGTTTTAAATTTTTATATTTTATTTTCATTGAAATCATATCACGATAATCTAATCCTTTTCATGTTTTCTTCTTATTTTGAAGCACTAAGGTGATGGAGGAAGGACATTGGCATATTGCTAAAGTTCCATTACTTTTACAAACGTGGTAGCCAGGAATCCAATTATAGAACATCAAACAATAGTTCATTCCTCTGTAGTTGAATTTACACAGTGTTCTCCTAGAGTATCAGATAAATAAAGGCTTAAATATGGTTTTCATAAGTGCTTCATTGATTATCTATTTATTACCTAATGTTGTTCAATGTTATGTTGCACCTAAGATGCTTATTTTGTTTTAGGTACAAGTTAGAGGAACAACAACCCAAATAACCTAAATTCACATCCTTGGTGTCGTTCCATTAATTTTGAGACTTGTTTGCCTTTTTCATGTAAAAAATAGATTGTTTAAGGTGAAAATGGGATGAATAATGTGAGAATTGGAGCCATTGTGACTTACATGATTATGTATAGGAATATATGACTCATTGAAAATGTGCGCAAACTTAAAGATGTTGTTTAAAACAATAAAGTGATTAAAAATATATTCAAGTTCAAATTAGTAAAAAGGCTTCAAGAAAAGATAGGATAAAGGCTAATAATTAGGTTATAATCAACGAAAAAGGCTAAGGCTCAAAATTGGTTATTCTGAAGGGATAAAGTTTAGTAGGGAACATATCAAAGTAATAAGATTAAATAAGTGTTGAATCTAAATTCGTTTATCATTTAAATGCTTCTAAATTAAGAAATATGGTCTTAACATAAATAATAAAAACAACTTCTAGAATCATTCAACTATCTATGATAATGCACATGAAAGAATAAAAAGAGCTTAAAAATTTATGAATATTTTTGCTTACGCTCAAAGCTCACAAAAAATACAGTTATTAATAATTGTGAATTGCATTATGTGTTAGGGTTTGATTTGTTAGGTATTTAGTGTTAATTTGAGAGTTGAGTGTGTATTTATGTTTTAATTGTGTTAGTTTATGTGTTTAATTGTTTTTATGGGTTAGTATGAGTCTTTGAGCTTAAATGTTATATTTTTGAGGTACCTTGATGTGTTTGTTAGTTTTTCAGGCTAAATAATGAAGACTGTAGAAGTTTGGAAGTGTTTCGAGTCAAAAACATGGCCCACGATCATGGCACAGCAGGCTATGATAGTGATAGAAAGAGGCGAGTTGACAGGACCCAGGTCACGATCGTGCACTTTAGGCTACGATTGCGATAGAGAGGCTTAGGCGCTGGTTATAATCATGGCAGATAGGGCCACAAATGTTTACTGTGATGGGCAGACATAAAAATAGCTGAAAACGTCAAAGTTTCATGGGACATTTTGGATCATTTTGACCCTAAATTAACCCTAAGACTTCCAAGATATAAATAGAACATTGAAGAACAGAGGAGCAACCTTTTTGCATCAGTCAATTCCAAAACCCTAGAGAACATATCAAGAGATTTGAGGAAGGAGACGAAGGAAGAGAGACAAAGAGAAGAAGCTTGACGAGAAGTACTTCCCAGAACAGGTGGTTTCCCCCCGTTGCTACCTCCACGAGTCCATTCCAATAGTATTTTTTATCTTTATTTCAATTTTATTGATGTATGGAATTAAGATAACTGTTCAGAAATCTATGATACTTTATAATATCATCAAATGTCAAAGGATGCAGTTAGAATCAGGTTGTTTCCTTTCACTCTTAGAGATAGAACAAAAGCTTGGTATCATTCACTGAGCCCAGCTAACATCACTACATGGGATCAGCTTATGCATGCTTTCTTGGATAAGTGCTTCCCATTGATGAAGACCACCAAGATTATAAAGTACATCACCAATTTCAAACAAGGTGACGGGGAGTCAATCTATGAAGCATGGGGGAGAGATAAGGATTAGTAAAAGAAGTTCCCACACCATAATCTACCTACGGAGTTCCTTTTGGAAACTTTCTACAATAGAGTGAACCCACCAACTAGAGGCATGATTGATGCAAGGTCAGGAGGATCCTTGATGCGAAAGACTATAGATGAAGTAGAGGAACTGATTGAGGAGATGGTGAGCAACAACTGTTAGTGGACGAATGAGTGAAGTAGGCAACTAGCTACTTTCAGAGAGTAGAAGGATATATTCGCATTCGATTAAATGAATGAGATGCAAGTAAAGATCGACAATTTGACTCGACAAATTAACAGCATGAAGGCGTCATCCTCAGCTCCGGTGAAGGATGTATATTTAAAGTGTGAACTCTGTGGACAATTAGACCATGACACCGTGGACTAATATCTAATGAAAGAAGACACTCAGGAGCAAGTGAACTATTAGGGGGCATAATATAGACGAGGGGGAAATAATCCTTCCTCCAACACATACAACCTCAGGAGAAAGAACCACCCTAACTTCTACTGGTCGAATAATAACGAAAGACAGTTCAGGCCTTAGGGACAATTGGGTTTTCAGTAAGATAAAACAAGCTTGATGGAATCGAAGTTAGATAAGATTTTGGATAAGATCAGGGGCATGGAGGATGCATCTAGAAGGCTCGAGACTAAATTCGAACAAGTAATAAAGAACCAGGCCTCATCCATACATAATCTGGACGTCCAAGTAGGCCAATTAATAGAGGCAACGTCTACTCAAAATGATAGAACTCTTCCAAGTGACACCGAGTCTAATTAGAAAGAAAGGATTATAGTAATCAGTCAGACCTAGGGTGAAGAACTAGAGTAGGAGTAGGTAGAAGGAGATAAAAGGAAGGGTCAAGAAGACATTCCAAGCGAGCCAGTGATCGAGTCATTTAAAAGAACCTAACATATATTTCCATCCCCTATTCTGGCTTAGTGGGGGTCAAATATAAAGAGAACAGTAAGGATGTTAGAGGAGAGTGAGAAAAACAAGGTCGAAGAAGTGACGGAACAAATACAGATGAAGCTCACAATGAAGGAATACGACAAGATGAAGGTTAATGAGCAAACATCACCCTAACTTCACACAGAAGAAACAGTACCCAGGGCAGTTTTCATCTCCTATAGTGACAAGAGAATCATCATAGATAGGGCATTTGCGAATCTAGGAGCGAGTATAAACATAATGCCCTACACCTTTATTCTGAAGTTGGGGTTAAGAGAGTTAGTACCCACGAAGTTTTTAGTAAAGACGACCAACAAAATGATGCACAAACTGATGGGGATTATAAAGGATTTGTAGGTAAAGGTTGACAAATATACCTTTCCCACAGACTTCTACATATTGGACATTGGAAAAGATGTGGATATCCCAATAGTTCTTGGACGACCATTCTTAGCCACTACGCGTTCAATCATTAATGTTGATGGGGCGAATTAACTTTGAAGATAGGAAAAGAGCAGATAACCTTCTAAGTTTCGTGGAGAGATTACAAATATCCTTTGCCTTTGTAGGATAGAAGAAACTAAAGCTCGAGGCGAATGGGAGGATATTGAGGATCCTGGGAATGCATTGAGGAAGAACACTGGCAAAGAAGAAGGCGAAGAAAAGATAATTGAAGGAAGGTGAGGACTATAGTATGGTAGCTAAAGTTTAAACTTTAAGATTAATGACGATGATACCACTGCACCATTCATTTCGACCACCATGATCTTAAAGGAGCGTCGAGCTACCGACATTAAAAGAAGTTCTGTATATGAGGCAACCTATGGAAAAGTAGATCTTTAACTGTTTTATTTAGAACGTTTGAATTCTGTAGTTAAGATTATTTTTGTTTTGAATAAAATCAAGAAGGAATAAGATTTCAGAATAAGTGGATGACCTGAGGAAATAGGTAAAAGAGAGGTGAAAAGGACCATAAAAGAATAAAGAAGTGAAATTGAAAAGATGGGAAAAAGAACAATAGAAGAAGAATCAGGAAGTGTGGGAAAGCCGTAGGCCGTGATCGTGGCTTGGACGGGGCAAAAAAGGGGGAGCACCCGAATTTTTCAGAAAATTTTACCATTTCACCTTTTTAACCACATATATATTAAGTTTTAACTTCTCTTTTACATTCACATTCATTTTAACTTTATCTCTTTATACTTCAAAGCCAAAAAAGCTCTTACATCTTTTTTAAAAAAATTCAACCTCCAAATTCTACCAAATTATGCCGCGCATTAGACAATCAGCCTGATGGGAGCTATATGGACTACAACAAGTTATAGGATATAGGAGATGAAATTGAGCAGAAGACTTTGGTATACCCTTCCCAATCTGTATAGAGGAGGAAGGTGAAGTAAATCACACGTTAATGTAGAATTCACGTATAATATACTATATACACAAGATGGGGGATTGAATTGTATATTCTTTTCGTGAATACAAAATCTTTAATATTTCTTAGTAAGAACTTCTGTAACTTGTTAAAAGAATATTAAAAAAGTTATACAAAAATTGTTACGTAGTTAAATCGCAAATAACTTCTATATACTTGTTTTAAAAAACAAAATAGAATAAGTTAAGGAATAGAAGATAGGCACTGCGATTTTTATACTAGTTCACCCAAACCGTGGGCTACGTCCAGTCCTCAGAATTTGTCTGAGTTTTCAGTATGCTTCGATAAATTCACAAGTATTCTTTCTTCCCCTCCAGAGCCTCTTTAGGTCTCTTACACCAAGTATTCTTTCTGCTATCTTAGCCTCTCCAGGCTCTTAGCCTTTTCTTTCTCTCACTAGAAAGATATTGTGAGCTTTTGTTACAGTAGGGTTACCTCTCTTAGTATCACACTACAGAATTTTTTCTTTTCTAAGTAAACTCTTGAAAGCTCAAAGATCAATAATTGTTTAAATGTTTTCAGAAAAGTTGTTCAATCTTCGACTACGACTATTATATATAGTCTAAATCTCCAACTTCTTCTGGATTCTTGATAACTGCTTCTTGAATCTTGATAACTGCTTTTTGGATCTTGTAGAACCATTATTCAGTTGAGTTCTATAACTAACTCCAACCAACTAACTGTTCGACATAATAGCGTATCTTCTTCCTTATATCGTCTATGTTTTACACTTCTTCTGTGTTTTGCTTCTTCTGTATCTTCTACTTCTTCTATGCTTTTCTTTCTTCTGTGTTCTCCACTTCTTTTGTGCCTTTCTTCTATGTTCTCCACTTCTTATGTGTTTTTCTTTCTTCTGTGTTTTGTACTTCTTCTATGTTTTCCTTTTTTCTGTGTTCTCCACTTCTTCTGTGTTTTCACTTCGTCTGTGTTTTGTACTTCTGCACACTAAACACACTCATCAAACTAGTTCATTTATTTCTAACATTATTATTATTTGATTGTCATCAAAATTAATCATCATGAAGTCCTCTTAACTTAACAATCTCCCCCTTTTTGATGATAACAAATAATCATAATTTTATAAAGATAAAAGTGAATGAACGAATTTTATTCAGATAATGAATTAGAAGACATCAAGCAATATACACATATACTATCTTCTTTTCTTGTATATGTTCTTCTCTTCTTTTTTCTACTTATCTTTCTTCTGCTTCTGCTTTTTTTCCTTCTGTTTTTCTTTCTTCTGTTTTTATACTCTTCTCCCCCTATTCTTTTCTTCTTTCTTCTTCCTTCTACTTTTCTCCCTTTTCATCTGTTCTTCTCCCCCTATTTTTTATTAATCAAAAAGTTTATCGTAGATGCTTTATAATTTCAGAAAACATACGTTGCATATAAGTTCTGATCAACTTGAGGTCTTTTTATATTGACACTTGTAGATAAGCTACTTCCTCATGTAGATAACCAATTGAGTCACTTAAATCATCAACCTTAGTATGAATTTCTTCAATCTCCATAACCAAGGCTTCCTGACTCCACTGCTGAGAGTGACTAAATTCTTCCAAGCCAATAGTAGTAACTTGTTTTGGTGAACTTGATGGATAGAAGTGTGTTGCAACAAGTTTTTCTAAAGGTAAAACATCTAGTTCAATGATTTTTAAAACATGAGGATTGAAAGATAGTTTTCCTTCAGGGAGATCAAGGTCATCAGGTTTTGGTAGTTTTGGTATTGGTTTTCCAAGAAGATGAAGGACATCTTTAATTGAAGATATAGAACTCAAAGGTCTAAGGTGCATGATTAGATGAACAAGAGTTTCTAAGTTGAAACTAATACTTTCAACCATGATAGTTTTGAACTGTCCTTTGGTCACTCTTCTAACTACCTGAGAAGTTGCATCTGTGATAAAGCATCCACAATAACTTCCTGATGCTTTTGAAATGTGATGTGAAATATAGATTTCTCTTGATTGCTTGCATTGTATGCCTCATTTATGTTTCTCACAGCTTCTTGTATTTGATCATCTATAAGGTCACCTATTTTTCCTTCAGGGTACATCTTCTATTTCCCTTTATCTACATTGTGTACAATGTTTGAAGCTCTAAGTTGTATGTCTAGTACAATGTTGATCAATTTCCTACTTGTAGCTGAGTAGATAGTATATCGATCTTTAGTCATCTTCAACGGATATGGTTCTGAATTTTCATCTCTCAGAATCCCATATAATCTTCTTTCTTCATGATTCAGAAGATATATAGACCGATTATTGACCAATTTAGGTTCAACTTGTACTTTGACTAACCTTTTCATAGGTTCTCTTATAATGATTGAGCTTCGGCTTCTAACAGGTACCATTTCTTTGATCACCTTCATTTTCAAGTCCTCTTTTCTGATAGGCTATGATATACTGATCTGTGTTCAACTGATTTTTCCTTTTGTTGACTACTAGTTAAAGTACTCTCTTTTTGACTGGTCTTTAGCTTCTTACTTTCTTTTACTAGTCAAGAAGGTGGTTGTGGTTGTGGTTTCTTCCTTTCAAACTCCAACTTCCTCTTAATTTCTGTCTCTTTTGTTGACTTTGGCTACTGTTCTTGCAAAATTGAGACTAAAGACCTTGTGGCCTGTAGCGCTTTCTCTACCTTTTCAGAATCTTCACCAAGAGTCAATCCTTTCCCTCTCTTCTGCTCTTGTTGACGGAGAGTTAATAACCTTTGTGATCTTCTTGATTTTTAACTTTCTCAAAATCAAATGTCTCTCCCTTTCTTTTGAACGACACTTGTTTTTCAGATAGTTGCACCTGGCTTTCTTCTCTTTGTAAAATCGTCTTATCTTTAATTGCTACCTCTGATGATTTATCGTTCTTTTCTTTTATAACCATTCTTCCTATGGATTGAGGTTTCTTCTTCTCTATGGGCGTATCATTTCTACTCACGCTGCGTCTGGCAGTACACTCCCCCTCAGTCCTTGCTTTCGCCATAGAAGTTATATCCTCCTTTTCTTGAGTTTTCAATCCCATTCTACATATAGTTGATGCATTAATAATGCTTTTGATATTCATCTTCATTCTGTTTCCTTTTTCAAGAAGAGCTCCAAAATCTCTAAAGATTCTTATTAGCAACATGCCATATGGTAAGGCATTATAATCCCTCTTCATCTTCATCATATACCTCAAAATCAGGTGTGGAAGATTGATAGCCGGATGATTGAGTAAATAAAATAGACATTGCTCATTTATCGTTGTCACAAGGTTCTTCGATCATGTTCTTGGTAGAATACAGTGAAAAAGTATAGAATGTAGAACCCTAGTCTTCGGAACAAGATTTGATATCTTCTTGTCCTTTGGGTCACTACTTCTATATAGTTATCGATTTACATGTGCCTTCTCTACTGACTTTCAGTCATCCATCTAGTGTTATGAGACACCTCTGCTCCAACACATGGACATCCACTGACCTTCTTGATTAGCTCCAATGTCACAATAACCGACAATCTATCTACAGTTGATACTACAGTATCCTTTACTTCTTTTGTATTCTTCCAAAACTCATAAACTTCATTCAGATAAACTGTTTCACGAACTTGAAAGAAGTTTTCCCATCCTGCTGCATCAACTTTTGATTCAATATCCATCTAATTCTTCTTCAAGCAGTCGAAATCAACGTATCTTCCATAAATCATAGCTTGCTCTATTATGATATTTAGACAGTAGAAACTTTATCAAAGTAATGAGATTAGTCTCTGAAGATGAGAATGTAAACCAAAAGAGCTCGATATCAAGAGTAATGAAATACTTTTATTTGAGAGCTCTATAAAAGTCGATTTCAGAGGATTTCAAAAGTATTCTAGAGTCAGAGATGCTCTAAACCTTTTGAGAGGATTTTCCTTTATACTACCTTCTCAAAAAATTACCGTCTGTAACTCACAGTTACTGTGCTCTTGAAAACTTACCACTTTTTATCTTCCTTCTGTAAAAATCATCTGGGTTATGATGTGTCAGACGATTGATCACTCAACACTACCATATTCAAGTTTCATCTAATTTCTTTGAATCTTTCTTCATCCAAAGGCTTAGTAAAGATATCTACCCATTGATGATTTTTCTCAACAAACTGTAGACTAACAATTCCCCTTTTGCACATAGTCTCGTAAGAAATGATGCCTAACTTCGATATACATTCGTCGATAGGTTGATAGCACTTGTGTTGTCATAGAAGATTGGGATTTGTTCTTCTTGTACTGAATAATCTTCTAACTGATATTTAATCCATAACATCTGTGAGCAACAACTTGTAGTGGACATATATTCAGTTTCTGTAGTAGATAGAGCAATTGAGCTTTGCCTCTTACTAGACCATGAAACTAGATTATGGCCAAGAAAGTGACAACTTCCACTTGTACTCTTCCTATCAATCCTATCTCCAGCATAATCAGCATCACAGTAGCTAATTAACTTGAAATCTTTACCTTTCTCATACATCAAGCAAAGATCAGTAGAACCTGATAGATATCTCGAAATTCTTTTAACAGTAACATAGTGAGATTATCTAGGATCTGCTTGAAATCTAGCACACAAATAGACATTAACTAGAATATCAAGTCTACTTGCTATAAGATAAAGTAAAGAACTAATAATTCCTCTTAAAAGGGTTTGATCAACCTTCTTACCTACTTCATCCTTAGATAAAGGGTTTGAAGGATGCATAGGAGTTGCATAGGTTTCACTTTATCCATTCCATATTTAACCAACAGTTCTTTGATATACTTCTGTTGATGAATAAAAATCTTTGCTTCAGTTTGTATAACTTGTAAACCAAGAAAGAATTTTAATTGACCCATTATGCTCATTTCAAATTCACTTTTTATTAGTTTTTCAAAACTGGAACATAGCTTTTTAGACATTGCACTAAAAATAATATCACCAACATATATCTATACTATGATGAAATCATTCTTAATACATTTTCTAAACAAAGTCTTGTCTACCTGTCCTCTACTAAAACCATTTTCAATCAAAAAGGAACTTAGATGATCATTCTAAGCTCGAGGAGCTTGTTTCAAGCCATATAAAGCTTTATAAAGTCTATATACATAATCTGGTTTCTTAGAATCTTCGAAACTAGAAGGTTGCTTTACATAAACCTCTTCATCTATAAAGCCATTCAAAAAGGCACTTTTTACATCCATTTGAAATAGCTTTATATTATGAAAAAGAACATATGCAAGCAAAATCGTAATAGCTTCTAACCTAGCTACTGGAGCATAAGTTTCATTATAGTCTATTCCTTTTTGTTAATTATAGCCTTGAGCTACTAATCTAGCTTTGTTACGACTTACTCTACTTGACTCATCTAGTTTATTATTAAAAACCTATCTGGTTCCTATAGGAACTAAAGACCAAACTTTACACCTAGTAAATTGGTTCAGCTCTTCTTGCATGGCTAAAATCTAAGCTTCATCCTGCAAAGCTTCATCAATTTTCTCAGACTCTATTTCAGAAATAAAAACTACATTTACTTCTCTTTTGAATTTTGACCTAGTTCTCACACTGTCTAAAGTTTCTTCTATAATAAGATTTTTTGGGTTAGAAGATTTATATTTTCAGTCCTTTTTTAGACTAAAACTTTCAGGAATATCTTCTATTTTCTCTAAAGGAACATCTAATGGTGACACATCTTCATTATCAACCAAGGGTACTGCTAGGGCATTATTAGTATCATTACTTCTATCTGGTTGAAAACCATCATCAAACTTGACATGAATAGATTGTTCAACAGATTTAGAAGTAAGATTATAAACCCTATAAGCTTTAAAAGATAATGAATATCCTAGAAAATTTCCTGAATAAACCTTAAAATCAAATTTATCTAAAATTTCTTTATATTCAATATAGTACACTTGCAACCAAATGGATGAAAGTAAGATATATTAGGCTTCTTTCCATTCCATAACTTATATGGAGTTTTATTTGACCATGGTCGCATAAGTATTCTATTTTGAATATAACAAGCTGTATTTACAGCTTCTGCCCAGAAATACTTAGGAAGATTC
>JANZXR010019008.1:0-15550 GCA_027575705.1 Erythroxylum echinodendron
TGCAGCTCACGTACAACACTGCCCACACTACCATGCACCCATGCTGTTTCGTCCACCAGCTCTCCACCAGTAGCTGCTATAACGTCTCTTCTCTCCACAGCTATCTTATTCTCACGTTCTCCAGCTGCCAACTGCAACATTGCTGGTTCTGCCACCTTGCTTTATTATTTGGTTTCCACGCAGCTGCTTCAACTTTTAATGCCACCTCCTGCTCCTTTGTTTCTTCCTTTTTTTATTCCCACTTGCGTCATTCTTCTGTGAGTGCCACCAGCAGCTCTCTTCAACACCTTCTCTTTCTATTTTCACGCACCTCCTCCTTCTCACGCAGCTCCACTCTTATTTTATCTTCATGTCTTTTGCTCACTCATTCACGCCTCTTTTTCCTCCTAGCACCAGCTGTCACGTTTCTTCTTTCATCTTCACCTGCTACTTAGCTTTTTCTTTCTGTCTCCACGCAGCTACTTAAAGTCCACCACAATGTGTGGAAATGCAAGATTTTTCAGTGGAGGTTGCTTGATTTTCTTTTGTCTCTTGTGTGTCAAAAAAATGAAGGCATATGGAGGCTACTATAATGTGTGTGAGTGGAGAGTGTACTGGTCTCCATTTTCATCTATGGAGGTTGGGTTTTGTGGAGGCTGTTGACGTGAAAAATGGGTTTATACAAGACTTGAGTAATGAGTAGAGTTGTAAGCTTTGGAAGTCAATAGAGGCAGCTTGTTGTTTTGTGCGTGAGTGGTGGAAGAATGAAGGTTAGGTTTGTCTTCAGGTGTAGCTTGAGCTGGATGGATGGAGGCCACTGCATATGTGAGTGGCGTGAATAAAGGCTTGTGTTTGAGTGGGGGCTGCATTTGGAGTGGAGTGGAGAATGAGATATTTCAAGGTCAATTTCGACAGTGCATAAAACATAAACGGTTACAATTTAGGAGCTCAAATTTTATCAGTGTCTTCGTCTTTGAGTTAGCTACAATATGAGACTTGAATCACAGGATTTCGCCATCTGAGTCAGAAGTTATGATCAAAATATCGTTGAAAGGTCATTCTGACAATCCAAAATCTAACGCAAATTTCGTTAATTTATTTCTCCTAAATTGCAGCTCATAAAAATCTGCAATTAGTCCCAAAAAATCCATCAATGAGTCAAGAATTTAGGTATGAAATTTTAGAATTTTTGGATAAACTAATCTTGAGATAAAAATCCCACAACGACTAAAGGTCAAATCTGTCAGAAACCCAAAAACAGTGCTATTTGAGTCTATTTGTTTCATTTATGCATTTTATGTCAACGAATCTCAAATAATGCTAAAACATGATAAACTAGCTATAGATGAACATAAAATGAATATAAATGACTCTAAATTAAGTTCTAAACGGCGACTCAAAATGTCCATTAACAATATGAAGACATCTAAAGATTCAAGTCATGTTTCTTGCGAAGTTTCAGACTATTGAAACCATTTCTGCCCTTTGACTCTTTATATCCAGCAGCCGAATTTGGATTTTGATAAGCCACAAGGCTACTTGTCTTTCTATAACGCAGACGGAGATAAGCCTCAGGTGTCCTAAAAACTTTGGCTACGATTCTGAAATTGTAGTTAATAGTATTTAACTATGAAAAAAAATGTAGTAAAATATTATTGGTGATGTGCTTATAATTTTCAGTTACAAGGATTTGAAGATACTCTGGATCACGAAACAGAAGCGTTGCTAAAAATTATAGGCAACTTTTTTTACATATTTAGTTATGATTTCTTTGGAAGCCACGTATCAACTTTGTTGTAGTGATATTGCAAACTATCTTATTCTGCAAACATTCTGAAACAGAAAATAGAACAAAAAACTATAAAAAGTAACATAATTCATGGCACGTCGTACACATCATGCATCGATATTCTTGATAAGTGTGACAAGCTCTTTGCACACATTGTTGATAACTGAGGGCACCCGAGTGTAGGCTGCTCTAATGTACTTGAACAACATTGTGTGTGAAGCCAAACAGATGAAGGAGACAATAGTTGCTATCCAGAGCACCATCACAAGGTCCTGAGGTGAATTGGCAATTATTCCGCAAAAAAAAAGCTCCAACGGACGATAGCATTAGAATGTGCGGCCACGGTTTGAAAGGAAAGTCTTGAATGAGAATAGTGATTACGGCCAGTGATGTGAAAAAGGAAACTGAATTGAACAGAAAGAACAGATGATTGATCATTACGTCATTTTTCTCTTCACTTTTGGATTGGTTAGTTTGAATAAAACCTTCTGGAGGTCTTAAAGCCAAATGAAAATTTATTGTAGCTAGCAAAGTCGCCGTCACAAGTACTGCATCAGACTTGCTCTTCAGAGGCTTCAACCTGATAGCCTGTAAAGGTAATGGTTGGTGCTTTTGTTCTGTTATGTCTCTTCCTCTTCGATTCAGAATTGTATTTGTGTATCCATCTTCAGGAAGGACATCTGAAATATCCAGAGCAGTGAAACCACCATCATTCTTGGCACTGACCTCCACAAGGCCATGATAATTAGGACTCTCTTCCACCAGCAGCTTTAAAGTCTGTAACTTGGTGTTATAAAATTAGAGGGCACTTGACATCGTGCATGATTGCAATCAAAATGTAAGATGATAAAAGAGAATGGAAGCTAAGGAAGCATGGAATTCGTATAAGATCAAAATGAAATAAAGAAATGCAGAATCCTTTTAAGTACTTGAAATTGGTTCCCGGAGGTGGCAAGGTGCAGAGTTGTGTTGCCACCGAAGTCCTGACTGCTAATTATGGCTCTGACAGCTTCAAGATTGCCATCAATAGCTGCCAAGTGAAGAGCAGTATCGCCTCTTGGTGTTTTCTCCATAGCCGAGACAGGCAATTCCCTCAGCAGTTCTCTAATGTCTCCAAATCTGCCTTCCTCAGCCACAGCGAGCAAAGAAAATGTGCATGTTCGAAGTCTGAGTGTTTCCTTAGGACATAAAAGATCCAGGCTTTTCAACGGAGGTTGGTAACATTCTTCATTGCATGTATCTCGGAACTTAAACAGATCTTCCGCTAAAGTAGCAGAATAGCATGAACATGTAACAAGACTTTAGTTACGTATTCTGGATCAAACGTGAAAGGACAATAAAAGAAAAAAATGTAGAAAATACCTTATTTCAGTTCCATAACTTCAAACAAACTTTCTGAAGTTGAAACAAGCATGAATCAACCGCCGCTTTCACGGGAACTACTCACTAGTAGGACACGATAAAGTCTTTTTATAATTTTCTCAAAACTCAAGCTTTCTGAACGGGTCAAAGAATCCTTATGTTTACAAATAATATGAGCAACTGCAAGAGATGTTAACTTTTATATATAGCATCTATATCAAGTTTCCTCATCACAGGTTCGATATGAGTTCAATCCACACTGATCAGGATCTATTTTCTACATAGACTTTGACCCATTGACGTAGTCATTTATTAGGTTATCTTATTATCTTTATCCAGATTAAATTACGTAACTTAACTTGTAACTTACTGAAAAATCAAAAAATGCAATTAATGTTATCCAAACTTTATTAGAAATGTCAAAAATATCCAAGAGAGCATATATGGTAATCTTCAAGTTCATGGTTATTATCATTTTCTAGATTCTTTAGACCATTGTATGCCCGTGTCCAGCTACTCATTTTGCCTCAGCAACAAGGTCTCTGTGATAATCACAACACCAAAAAAGAGAAGCTATATCAAATATATTTTGGGTTTTTCTGGCTCAAGAAACTGGTAAGAAATTTCCTGAAGATGAATTTGAAACATAGTTTAGTTGACTAGAAGTGGAATGGAGAAATGGGTACGCAAGACTTTAGGGAAACATCAATTGAGCTGGAAGAGAGTGGAGCCAAGAGACTTCGTAGAAACTAAAAAGTCAAGTCTCCACCAAATTAAAGAAGAGAAAAGGAAGGCAAGGGCAACTTCCTACCGACTCCAAGTGGAAACGCATAAAACTTAGATTGAGATTTTCAAGCATGAACCTTTTATTGAAGTTCCAACTTCCATCAAATTTCACTTTCTTTAAAAAAAACTTAAGTTTATTAAAATATTATAAGTTTAAAATGAGACATGAATATCCCTTAATCCAATTTTGTTTAATACTGGAATACAAACGTAAATCCAGTTTAATTTAATTAGGAAATATAACACTACAATTTTCTTTAATAATTTGTAGTTAAATTATAATAATATATTTAATTAAGGGATAAAAAATTTACAAGTATTTAACTTTTTAAGATTTTTTAATTTATTATCAAACTTTCTAAAGTTTTGATTAACTTTTAAATTTTATATAAATTAAGTTAACTTTTATTTTTACTGATGCGACTAATAGATGAACGTAATATTTAATAGATATGTAATATTAATAAAAATAATATTTTAATAAGATTTATACACATTTTAAAAAATTAGACATTAAATTTAAACTTTTAAAAATTCAATACTAAATTTAAAAAATTTAAAAAATTAAACACTTTAAATTTGTTATCCCTTGATTAATATCGTACAAGTTACAATGCTAAGATAATTAGAAAATTGCACCAAAAATAGATGGAGAAATTGATTTGTTACCATCTAAACAACCGAAAGCCTTTACTATTCATGATATTATTTCAACTTTAAATTGCATATATCCTTTTTTTATTACTAAATGCTTGAACAAATTAAAAAATATATGAATTAATTGTAGGTAAGTCTTAGAATTATACACTATGATGTCACGATAAAAGAAATAAAAAAGTACAATTAAAATTGTTAGGAACTATAGTAGGAATTCGATCCCACGCACAACAAAATAATTATGCAACTTTTTGTATTTGATTTTTCGAAAGTCAATATCACTTAAATTTTATAAAATGGTTAACACATAAATCATAATAAAGCAAGAATTATAATTCGTACTTTATTATGAAGCTTAATCATATTCTTGTTATACCTCTCAAACTATTTTCAAAACTAATTCATCATAACCACTATAATCGCACAATTGTCCGACCTTTAACAGTATCCCTACAATAAGTTAAAAGAACTCTACAACTATTGTAGAAAGAGTTAGGCAAGGAGTGGTAGCTCTTTTAGAACTTAAGCCTATTTATAATAGGTTATGGACATTTTAATAACTTAATTGAAATTAAATTCTAATTTTAATTTAATTAGAATTACAAATAATTCTAATTTTAATTTAATTAGAATTACAAATAATTCTAATTAAATGTTAGTTATCCCCAAATAAGATCTAATATCTTATATTGATCATTATTATTAAATATCTTATATTTAATCATAGAGTTTCTCAAACTTTATAATCAAATATAACTTGATTAAAATGTATTTTCTCTCTTTAAATCGTTCTTTGTGTGTGACCCATCATGTTCCCAAATATACCCAAGTCTTCTCGAAGCATCATTAATAAATGTAACAAAATATTTGTTACTTCCAAGTGACTCCCTATGCTACAGACATCTTAATACACTAGCTCCAGTATCTCCATCTTCATTTTAAATTTTCTCTTAAAAGACACTTTATACTGCTTTTCTACCAGACAATGATAACAAGGATTAAGTGATAGGATGTTCTTGACTAGGATACAGGATTTACCAATGAGTAACTTTAATCCCTTCTTATTCTTGTGCCCCAATTTTTGATGCTATAAATTTGGAGAAGTTTTGTATACTTCTCTTCCAACACACACCTTTAAGTATGTCTTGTATAATGTGCAAGATAACTCTCCTCGAGCAACAATCATTACTACCTTAGACAGTTTCACTTCCTATCCTCAAAAGTGTATTGGAATCTTTCTCGATCTAACACATTTGTCAGTAACAAATTTAGCCTTAAATCAAAGATGTGTCATACATCTCTCAAGGATAGTAAGCATCTAACATTTGTTTGAACTCGGATACTACCTATACCAACAATCTTGGTAGAACTTTAATTTCTCATCTTTACGCTACCAAAGTCTCTGCTATTTTATTTTGAAAAGTACTTACCTTTGGAACATAAGGTTAGGGAAGAATCAAACGCAACATGGAGGTTCCAGGCCCTTTTGCACTCACTGTAATGAGGAGGGCATGAAGTATCCAATTGTTTTGTGTTAACTGAAAAATATCAGGATTAGTGGCTTACTAATGGCAAAGGATGAGTACGTGAAGCAGGGTGAGGGGGAGGACATGCAGGTGTGACAAGCTGAGGACGTGGAGCGCCAGGTGTTGTTGTGAATGCAATCTATTTAGGTGAAACCACCAGTACCTTAGGTTCTACTGTTGTTGTAACCGAGGTAGTACAGCCTTCATTTTTTACCACAAAGTAGTGGAGTTCGGTTCTCGCTATATTTGGTTCTAGTAAGCAAACAAGTACCACTAAAAAATTGACCGGTAAGAAAAATTGTAATAATTAGTTGATTGATAAGGAACCTCACATCATATGACTAGAAACTGATCTTATTTGACTGATTTGATTGAATTGCCCAAGTCCCCTATTGGTTTGCCAAATGGTATAGTTGCGTTTGTCACCCATGAAGGCACTACCCATATTGAAAGATTGATTTTAGAACATGTACTTTATGTCCCACAATTGGAGTGCAATTTCATATCTATTGCTCAATTGATGCCTTGAGATGTCCTGTCATATTCACTAACTAGCTTTGTATGATATAAGACCACATTTTGAGGATTGGATTGGGTGAGAGATGTGGTGGGTTCTATTACTTCTGTGGTGCAATAAAGGCTCAAATACATCGAGTGAAGATGGAGAAGTCTGTTAACTTATAGCATCAGCATATGGGACATCCCTCCTATAAAATAATTCATTTCCTACCTAATGTTTCTAGTAGTAGTTCTTGATAGTCAGAATAAGCCTTATGATGCATGTTTTTGAGCCAAACAGACACAGGATGTTTCTGGTATTAGTAATAGTCGTGCTTTGGAACCTTTTGAATTGATACATTGTGATGTTTGGGGTGCTTGTCGTGTTGCCTCTTCCTGTGAAGCTCATTATTTTTTGACGATAGTTGATGATTTTTCACGTGCTATGTGGATTTATTTTATGGCTGAAAAGAGTGAAGTGACCACTATTTTCAAACAATTTTATACCATGGCCCAGAACCAATTTCTTAAATTTGTCAAAATTGTGCATAATGACAATGAGATTAAGTTTAAACCGTTAGAATCATACTTTAAGGAGAATGATATTTTGTTTCAAAATTCCTACACCGAAAAAATGGTCGAGTTGAAAGAAAACATCATCACATTCTTGAAATTACACTGTGCCCTACAGTTTCATGCTAATCTACCTATTGAGTTTTGGGGGGAGTGTGCTTTAGCAAGAGGATATTTGATTAATAGAACTCTAACTCTGCTTAATAATGGAAAAAGTCCTTATGAGATGTTGTTTGATAAACCCCTATCTTATGATCATATATGAGTTTTTGGGTGTCTATGTTGTGCATATTACAAGTCTAAGGATAAAAAAAATTTGAAGCTCGAAGTAAGAAATGTGTGATCTTGTAGTACCCTTATGAAAAAAAGGGTTGGAAAGTCTTTGATCTTAAAAATGAGCAGCATTTTGTATCTCGTGACATCAAATTTGTTGAAAATAGCTTTCCTTTTTCTCTTAATGATGCTCAACCCACATCTCCCTCTTCTTCTTTTGATTGCTTTACGTCGTACTTTTGAAGATGAATGGAATTTTGATACTCGTAAGTTTGATTTAGGTTTGGATCCTAACCCGTTGAGGGTGAGTGATATTCCAGCTCCTGTTGAAACTAGACAACCTTCCATAAATGATATAAGCACTAGTGTGAATAATATTCTGGGTTGAATACAGGTGAAACATTAGGTCATAGTCATCACACCAAGAAAGCCTCTGTTCTTTTACGTGATTATGTTTGCACTAACAAGGTTCAACAATTAGAAACCCCACTCCCTTGCCGATGCTGTTGGAGGTTTGTGAGAATCCAGTCTCTAGTAGGCAGAGAGAAGTAGGCAGAAGCCACGAGGTCCATTGGGAAGGCGGCCCACACTTGACGAGCTTTAGTGCAATCCCTAACAGCATGGAGGGAGGATTCTTCTAGGGTACACTGGTGGCAGGTGCCGTCAGCAGTGAAGTGTTTGTGGATGTGTTGTTGATTACTAAGTAAGCGATCTTTCGCTAGTAACCATAAGAATGAGCGAATCCGTTATGGTCCCGGCCACTGCCAAATTGCCCGCCAAACTCCATGCAAAGATTTGTCTTCGTGGCCCATAAGCATGGAGTAAGTGGAAGCAATGGAGACCATTGTCGGATGCTCCCCAGATCAACTTATCCTGACCCAAATATGGCCTTGGTGGAAATGTGCCGGCAATGGTTTGGAAAATCGATTGTGGGAGATAAGGTTGGAAGGCTGCCCAATTCTAATTGTCGGTGGAATCCGCGAATTGGTGGACAGTGAGGCTAAGGTGTGTTTCTGGGATAGGATGAGTAGTATGGGAAATGAGTGGTCCTACTCCCGTGACCCAAGGGTTTAACTAGAAGCGCATTGTAGTGCCATCTCCGATCTTCCATTGCAGGCCTTGTGACACGATGTGCCATATTGCCTTTATGCTCCGCCATACCATTGATCCCCCAGTGGTAGCAAAAGAGGTGGGGAGGTGGTTAACGTCAAAATTATATTTTCCATAAAGCGCCTTGACCCATAATGCGTTAGGGTTGGCAATCAAAGACCAACCGAGTTTGGCCAAGAAGGCATCATTCGTTTCCCTAATTCTTCGGATGCCAAGACCCCCCAACTCCTTAGGTTTACAAACTTCCTCCCAGTTTACTAAGTGTATCTTCTTTCTGTTGTTAGACAAGCCCCACAAAAATTGTCTCATGGCTTGTTCTAGGTCGTCACACAGACCACGCAGCAACCAGACTGTCTATATTGTGTAGCTCAGGATGGTCGCTAAAACTGATTGGGCCAAGGTGAGCCGGCCAGCGAAAGACAACATGTGGGGTGACCATCCTGATAAACATTGATGGACCCTATCTAGAATGTACTGATATGTTCTTTTCCTACACCAAGGTACCATCCGAGGTCAGTAGTCAGGCGGAATCTTAATTCGCGGCTTAAAGAGTGACAGGTCGAGGGAGGGGAATTCCTGGAGAAGTAGCATCACGATTTGGTCGTGCTGTATAGAAGATTCACATAACGAGTTTAGAAGATCCCGAATGACATTCACTTGATCGATAGAAGCTTCGGATAAGAGAATTAGATCGTCGGCAAAGAATAAATGGGAAAGGAGCGGACCATTTTTGCTTAATTTGATCAATCACCAACTTCCTGCAGACACCGCTTGAGTGATTGCGTGGCCAAGACGTTCCATACATAGGACAAAGAGGTAGGGAGAAAGAGAGTCTCCCTGGTGAATACCTCGGGAAGGCATAAAGGCCTCGCTAAGCTCGCCATTCTAGTTCACTTGGAAGGAAACAGTAGTTATGCATTTCATAATGAGCGAAATCAGTGAAGCTGGCAGGCTAACATCAAACAGGGTGTCTTGGATGAAGTCTCAAGCTAGACGATCATACGCTTTGTCTAGGTCCACTTTAATCACCATAATCCCCTTCCGACCAGTCTTTCTTTTCATGGAGTGGATCACTTCTTGAGTGATGATGATGTTGTCGGTAATAAGGCGCCCGAGTACAAAGCTGCATTGGGAAGGGGCTACAATCTCTTTAAGGTAAGGTTTAATCCAATTGGATATAATTTTTGGTGAGAGCTTTGTAGAGCACAGTGCAAAGAGCAATCGGCCTGAACTGCGAAATCGAAGAGGGGGATGGAATTTTAAGGATAAGGACCATGATGGTGCGGTTAAGTTCGGACTCCCACACTTCGTGTTGAAAGATGTGCTGAAGGAAAAGAGTCAGGGAAGGTCATACAGTGTCCCACTGGGATTGGTAGAACAGTGCTGTTAACCCATCAAAGCCTGGGGCTTTATTTGGAGCCATGGAGAAAAACGCCATCTTTATTTCATCTAGGCTTAATTGACGAGTGAGATCAGCAGTCATGTGGGGTAGGATAAGGGGAAAATGACCATGTCTCTACTATGCGGAGGGGGAATGACCTTCGGATCGGTATAAAACCTCTAGATACCTCTGTGCTAATTCTCGGAGAGTCGTGATATCGATAATTACATTACCATTGTCGTCGGTCAAAGAAGTGGTTCTTATTTGTCGATGCCTAGTGCAGGCAATGGCATGGTAATAGTGTGTATTCCGATCACCCTGTCCGAGTCATTGACTTCCGTAACGCTAGTGCCAAAACAGCTCTTCTTAACATACGACTTTTTCTAATTTAGTCCGCAGGTATTCCTCAAGCGCTTGGAGGGAGGACGAGCTGGAGTCTTCTAAAAATTGTTGAATGCCCGCAAGGCGAGCCATGAGCCACTTTTTGCGAAGGAAAATGTTGCCAAATTCAATGTCATTCCATTGTCGGAGTTTGTCCGAAAGATGTTTGATCGCACTATTAAGATCTGAGGTACCCGGGTGCTAGGTTTCAGCTACCACTTGTGCAAAACAATTATGGGTAAGCCAGGTGGATTGAAACTGGAAGGGACGATTCAAAGGAGAGGGGGGATCGTTAGTATGAAAAGTGAAGGAGACGGGACAGTAAT
The DNA here is from genome assembly GCA_027575705.1 of Erythroxylum echinodendron. Classification (NCBI taxonomy): domain Eukaryota; kingdom Viridiplantae; phylum Streptophyta; class Magnoliopsida; order Malpighiales; family Erythroxylaceae; genus Erythroxylum; species Erythroxylum echinodendron. The sequence goes on from JANZXR010019008.1 coordinate 10,642, forward strand.
CCGATTTAAGAAAAGGCAAGTGGGTAATACAGATGTTAGGAAAAGCTGAAAGCCAGGAAGAAGAACTGAATGCATGATCTAATCTTGCTCTAATAGGACCCCTCTGCCATGTGAATCTTGGACCGGAAAATTCGAGATCCTGTAGGTGACAGTGAAGCACACAGTCTCGAAATTTAGTGTTAACAATGGGTTAGAGACGGGAACCTCCGCGCTTATCAACACTTTCCAATTTAGCATTGAAATCCCCTCCCAGAAGCCAGGGTGTGGTAGTGAGCCTAACAAGATTCGACAGGTAATGCCAGAGGTATTTTTGTAGCACGTAAGTTGGGCTCACGTAGATTGTTGTAAAGTCAAACGACCATTGATCCTAATCCATGCTGGCATGCACAAATTGATGGTGAGCAATACGAATACGGACAACAATATCATCCTTCCAAAGCAGCCAAATACCTCCCGAATAGCCCTCCACTTCGATCCGGAAGGAGTTACTAAAGCCCAGATTATAAATAACTTTCAATGCGCGATCACCGCTAATATGTGACTCAAACAAAACAAGGAGTCAAGGCTTATGAAGTCGATTATAGTTTTTCATGATGGGCTTGAAGGTCCTACCTCTAGCCCCTTGGCAATTTCAGATAAAAATCGTCATTAAAGCTTAAGATAAAGAGGAACTCAAACGCTAAACTTCCGTAGGGTTGACTGCTAACTCCGTCAATTCCTGACAATGGATTGTCATGAGTGTCGGTTCAAATTCCTCCATCGAAGTGTCCAATTCAACATTCGAAGTCCTGGTGATCTGAGGCTCGGAAGGTAGGTCAGGGCGTCAGGGGAGTTAAATTATGAGGTTGTCTGTGAGGTGTCAGGAATGTAGGGCCACTGAGACCAAAGGGATCTTCGTCTATATCGCCGCTATCCAATTCTGCTGGGAGTGGCATACAGAAGGATGGGTCTGGTAAAATTAGATCCGCGTGCGAGGGAATAGAGATCATGACATAAGTTAAGCTGGGCCGGGGAGTGCTAAGGCCCTTCGGAGTTGACATCTGCAGCTCTGGGCTGGGCCTGGGAGGGCTAAGGCCCTGCGGACTAGACTGCTACACCTGTAGGCTCAAGCTAGGAAGGCCCACAGTCTGCGTGGGTGTAGCCTGGCCCAAGGCGTGGGCCTGCTGGTAAGGATGCATGTTGTGGCCTTCAGGGTGTTTTTAGTTCCATTTGGAGGGATTCTCATTCCCCATTGCTGACCTTCATCGCTTAAAGTCGAAATAATTAAGGATTTGGACCGGCTGTGGTTAGGGTTTGATGAGAATTGGGAAGCGTTATGGCATCGGGAGTCGACCGTGGGGGAGAGAGTTATTGGAGATTCTAACTTCTCAGTCATGGATAGCGCTGAGTACCTCGAGCTTCGGGGTCCGGTAGGTGTTGCGTGGGTAGCGTTGTCACGACGGGGGCCCATAGAGGTTGGGGGATTCTGGCGTGCCCTCTGATTAACTTGCATCCACGGTCCATATGCAGCTTGATGGGGTGCTCCGGTGGAGGAAGCTCCACTTGTGTTTGCGTGAGCTGGCGGTGGCAAGGGTCCGGTGGATGTCACAGGTTCGGTAATGACCGTAGGTCGTGAGGGATAGACTATGGTACTATGCCCGACCTGTCCGCAATGGAAGCAAATTTGGGGGAGGCCTTCATACGCCACATGGATGAGTTCCCCGTCTAATTCCACTACCGATTGAAGAGGAGAGCTAATATCCAGGTTAACAGCAACATGCGCGAATCTTCCACGGTATGCCTGTTGAGTGTTGGTATCAATCGTAACTGTTTTCCCCACCAAATTACCAAGTGTAGTGAGAATGGAGTGATGGTATCTGGCTATAGGAAGCTCAAAGAACCTAACCCACACTACCATATGGGTGATTCTTCCGCTGGAGGGCCGAAACTCCGGAGCCCAAGGTTGGACTGAAAGTACATGTATGGCGATGATCCAAAATCCCTGCGTTAAAGTATGTACATAGTCCTCTTCCTCTTTGAAATTGATCAGATAAAATCCATTTTCAAGGTCCACGATTTTCAAGGGGCCTTTGGAATGCCACCTTGTAAGGAGTCGATCGTGGAGCATGTTGAACCCCAAGTTTTGTCTTAGCAGCTTAATAACCACCGCATTGGCCCAAACGTTGTCTAACTTCTTTCGAAAGGTGGGGGACAGTTCAACCCCCAATCTATGTGATCCTTGAACAAGGTTAATATCTCCTTCATTAAGCTCAATTGGTTCCTCCTCTGGCTAAGATAAATCATTCACAGCTTTAGCAGGGTTGGTTTAGTCGGTGACTACTGTGCTGTAGCTCAGGGGACGTTGTGTTTCTGGCGAAACCATAGGAGGTGGATCTTCATCACGTTCGCGTATTCTAACTTTCTTTACTGTATGAATAGTCGATTCTGGTGAGTTGAGCGAGTTCATGTTCCAAAATAGCTAACTTACGTAGTTTTTTATTTGTGAAAAACCTAATAGCTAACTTAAATAGTTTTTTATTTGTGAAAAACCCAATGTCGAATTGCGAAAATTCTATTCTGTCATGATTGCTTCTAACTGAAATTAACAATTGATTCTCACAAAGCAACTGGACAATCACTTACAATTTCCAGAATATTTTTTAAAAGCAAACAAATTAAACGCGTAGCAAATAAATCACACACACAGAACACAAGAAATTTGTTAATGCAGTTCGACACATACGACCTACTTATGTGAAACCCTCACCTAGATTAATCAATTTTCACGGTAGTACAATGAACTTATTCAAAACTATTACGGAGGCAACACCACTCACTCCTTAAAGTTTTCCACTTATATGTCCTTCACTAATTCCATCTCTTTCTAATGTGGAATTCCTACTCATACTTGACATCCCAACAGTATGTGCGTAGCAATATTAAGACATAATCATAGAGAGTCTTCAAACAAAAACCTGTTGTAAAACTTTGTAATTGATCTTTGAAAGCGCCGAAGCTCAGCAGCCAAAAATTGATAACAATTTTTCATACCATTGATTGCTTATTAATGTATCACAAGTCCTTTATCATTTGGGATTCTTTTTTCTTTAAAGATTCCTTCTACAAATATCTTAACTTTTAGAATTTCACATATTCTAAGATAGTAGAATCCTATACCAAATCAACTTCCTTATTGCAAAAGATATATCAAAAATAGAATATTGTATCAATCTCCTTCTTTTTGGTATTATTTGTCACATCAAAATCTCCCCTGAACAATTGAAATGGAAACTCCCCCTCAAATAAATGATGATAATAGATATCCAAAAAATCAAAGTCAAAGTCAGGGACAAGTCAACAGTCAACAGTCAACTATCAGCTGGAAAAATAAAAACAGCCAACAAATTTTGATCTCCCCCTTGGGACAAATCAATGACAAAAGAAGCTAAGAATTATAGGACAAAGTGGAATAAAGAACTTGTTGTTTGAGTTATTGAAGAACAGTCATACCCGTGTGAAAAATTCCTTCAATATGATCAATTTCAATAAATAAGGAAGCATAAGTATCAGCAGTAGGTTCAACAAGCTGTGCGAAGGAATTAGATGAGGAGTACGATAAGTCAACCACCTGAACTTACTTGTTGACATTAAGAATCCAAGGAGAGATATGCAGGATAGACACTAGCTCAAGTACCTCAGAATCAACAAGAGATACACCTTGAGCATGCAAAAACTGAGTAATTAAATATGCATGGAAAACCCAATAATGTTTGTTGTTTACCAACACTTGCAATCATACCCTCAATAATCAATCTGCCCAAATTTATTTTAACCCCAGTGCCTATCACATACACAATTTTAAACTGAGCAGGATAAATTGTCACATATATATGTGCTGGGCATCCAATTAGCTAGGAAAAGCTTATGAAGAACAAAATATTTCTGTGTAAGATCATAAGCACTTAATGCAGCAGCAGAAGGCCAAGATGACAATTTACACTAGTCAATACACGCACCAGCATATCATTACTCACTTTAAATCCATCCTCATAAAACTAATCCCCAATTAAATTCACAAACCTTAAAAATGCATTTAACAAATCAGGATCAAACTTAATCAATCTCCCCCTCACATAAATCATATGAAAGCATAAAGCATTATCATCCAACACTCCCTTATCCAAATTACAGTAAAATTCTCGCACCAACTTAGCATCAAAGTGATGTGGCAATAAAGCGGTATGTAATAAATTCCTCTCAATCAATAAAGCATCCGAATTAAATTGTGTATACTCATCTAAATTCATGGGATGATCAGGAACAAACTCGTTTAAAGCGAAAGTATCCCATCATTGTTGGGCTACCGAGGAGTCAAATTTAGGGGACAAAGTTTGCTCTACTGAAAAGTAAGCAGGATGTTGATGGCAAGGCATTCGAGCTAACTTCTGAGCTAGTGATTTCACTCTGCCTCTAGATGAAGAAGGAGCAACATGTTGATCAGGAACAACTGGTGATGGTGGCTCGTTAGGCACAACATGAGAATGCTCAGAAGCAGAGTAAGAATCATCAACCAAGGATTCCTCAATAAGATGAGATAAGACACATTGAATATCTGCATTGTCAGATTGTAGCACTAGAATTGGGATCAGGAAGCACAATAGGTTCCATCGAGGAGGAACTAACGTCAGTGGTAAACTGGACTCGAAGAAGATTCTACTACAGACAGTCCGAGCGGCGAGGCAGCACTTCTGTGGTTGGTAGGTCTTGGTGAGCTCAAAAGGTAGAGGTGATCGACGCACGTATTGAAGGATGGGAAGATGATGGGCATTTGGGCTTGGACATGGTTGTTGTGGTACATGAAGATTATCACCAATTTGATCAAACAATAAAATAGGTCTTAGAGGGTTACGAATGCCTTTTATTAACAATA
>JANZXR010019076.1:0-15544 GCA_027575705.1 Erythroxylum echinodendron
CAGTTGAAAGATGCAGGAGTGTTTTCAAAGATAGATCTACGATCGGGGTATTATCAGCTTCGGGTAAAGGATGTGGACGTACCGAAGACTGCATTTAGGACCCGTTATGGACATTATAAATTCTTAGTAATGCCATTCGGGTTAACTAATGCTCCAGTAGCATTTATGGATCTGATGAATAGAGTATTCAGGCCTTATTTGGACCAATTTGTTGTGGTATTTATTGATGATATCCTAGTTTATTCTAGGAATGAACAGGATCATGCTAAGCATCTCCGAATTGTATTACAAACTCTGAGGGAAAGACAGTTGTATGCTAAGCTAAGTAAATGTGATTTCTGGCTTCGGGAGATATCATTTTTGGGGCATGTTGTCTCTTCTGAAGGAATTAGAGTTGATCCTAGTAAGATAGAGGCAATTGTTAATTGGAAGCCACCACGGAACATGACAGAAGTGAGAAGCTTTCTGGGTCTGGATGGTTATTATCGTCGGTTTGTTAAGGGGTTCTCGGTGATAGCATCCCCTTTAACTAAACTGTTACGAAAGGGAGTGAAGTATGAATGTCTGATAGATGTCAAAGTAGCTTTGATCAGTTAAAGAGTAAGCTTACTGAAGCTCTTGTATTGGTCCAACCTGTTTCTGGTAAGGAGTATGTTTTGTTTAGTGATGCATTTGGAACAGGTTTGGGTTGTGTTTTGATGCAAGAAGGAAAAGTAGCTGCTTATGCCTCTAGGAAACTAAAGACTCATGAATAGAATTATCCTACTTATGATCTAAAGCTTGCAGTGGTAGTGTTTGAGTTAAAAATTTGGTGGCACTACTTGTATGGTGAAAGTTGTAAAATTTTCACAGATCATAAGAGTCTGAAGTATCTGTTTACTCAGAAAGAACTTAATCTAAGACAACGACGTTGGTTGGAACTGTTTAAGGACTATGATTGTATTGTGGATTATCATCCGGGTAAGGCTAATGTTGTAGCAAATGCCTTGAGTTGGAAGACAATTTCAGCATTATCAGTGAAGCAAGGTGAATGGGAACTCAAATCTGATGGACCTTTAATAGCTCAACTGAGAGCAAGGCCTAAGTTAAGGCAACAAATTTGTGATTCTCAGAGAGTTGACGATAAGTTACAACAACTTATCTTGGCTACTCAGGAAGGTAAACAGTCTGATTTTTTTGTGCATGGTGATAGTGAATTGTATTATAAGGATCGGCTGTGTGTGCCAGCTAATGATGAATTGAAGAAGAAGCTATTGTTTGAGGCTCATAATACAATATTTACTATGCATTCGTGTGGAAACAAGATGTATCAGGATTTGAAGCAGTATTACTGGTGGTCAGATATGAAACGGGATGTTGTGGATTATATAGCAAAATGTCTGACATGCCAGCAGGTTAAAGCTGAGCATCAGGTCCCATCTGGTTTGTTACACCCTATTTTTATTCCTCAGTAGAAATGGGATAATATTACCATGGACTTTGTCATTGAACTTCCTCTCACTCAAAGGAAGCATGATGCTGTATGGGTAATTGTGGATAAGTTTACCAAATCTACTCATTTTCTGCCTGTTCGTCCTGACTATTCTTTGGATAGGCTTGCAGATTTGTATGTGAATGAGATAGTGAGACTGCATGAAGTACCGTTATCTATCATTTCAGATCAGGATCCTCGATTTACTTCGAGATTCTGGAAAAGTTTACAGAAGGCTCTAGGAACTCAAGTTAAGTTTAGTACTGCTTTCCATCCCCAGATAGATGGACAATCTGAATGAGTTATACAGATATTGGAAGATATATTGTGGGGTTGTATGTTAGAGTTTCTCGAGAGTTGGGATAATTATCTGACTTTGATGGAATTTGCTTACAATAACAGTTATCATACGAGCATTGGTATGGCACCTCATGAAGCGTTGTATGGTATGAAATGTAGAACCCCAATATGTTGGACTGAGTTGAGTAAAAACAAGATGATCGGACCAGAAATTGTGAAAGATACTGAAGAGAAGATTCAGATTATTCGGCAAAGATTGAAAGCTGCCAATGATAGGCAAAAGTCTTATGCTAAGCTAAAAAGGAGAGATAATAAGTATCAAGTAGGCGAGAAGGTGTTATTGAAGGTGTCACCATGAAAACCTACTTCGATTTAGAAAGAAAGGTAAGCTTAGTTCACGATTCATTGGTCCTTCTGAAATTGTCAAAAGAATTGGACCAGTAGCTTATCATTTGGCTCTACCTAAAGAATTGGCCAGGCTACATGATGTGTTTCATGTTTCAATGCTAAGAAGATATCGGTCTGATGCTTCACACAAGATTCATGTGTAAGAAATTCAGGTAAAATTGGATTTGTCTTATGAAGAAGGGCCAGTTTCAATATTAACCAGAGAAAACAAACAGCTCATGAACAAATCAGTGCCTTTGGTAAAAGTACTTTAGCAACATCATGGTCTTGAAGAAGCAACATGGGAACCTAAAGAAACCATGAAAGCTCAGTATCCGCAACTATTTGGATCAAGTATGAATTTCGAGGATGAAATTTCTTAAGGAGGGAAGAATTGTAACACCCCATATTAGGGGTTAGAATATTAAGAAAATTCAGTACATTTTATGCTTTGCATATTTGAATATTTGCTTATTATGTATAAGCATTTTGGATATATACAATATGCATTCATGAAATTTTTCTGGGTAAAATGGAATTATGAAACGCGAATAAAATTATGGAAATTTTATTCAGAGACTATTAGTATTATTTTGGAATTTTTGAAAAAATATTGAAAGTTCGACCAATCTTAGAGTGACATGTGACCAGTTAAACATTGACATGTGGCATCATTCATTGTATGACAAATGGCTTGACATGTTGGTGACATGTGGTAGCTTGCACGAAGGACAAATGGATCACATGCATAGAGCCATGTGTCAAATTGGCAGTAACCCACGTAGGCACATGTTTAGGTAAGGAAATTTCTGCAGTTCCATGTTCTTCATTTAGGTTGTTCTTCATCCATCAAGAACTTGATTGCTGGAATTTGAGCTGAAGCAAGGTAAGTGGAATGTTAAGTTCTAAGCTCTATGAATGATTCTGATGTTGTGATAATGTTGGGATTAAATAAATGCATGAGTTATGTATAAAGTTAATTCAGTAACAGTGATAGAGAGATGATTTGATAATATTGAGCAGTGGAAGTGTATTACTGATTGCATGGAGTTGTACAGAAATCGTTTATAGGATTTGGTGAGATCTTAGTAAAGAAAGGAGTTAAATGAAGTGAAAGCATAGAGAATAGTAAAAAGAAAAAAAAAGCATCAGATGAAAGATGGAAAGAAAATACAGTAGTGAGAGAAAACTTGTGTAAGGAATCGGTTTTTAGTGTTTAAATATAGATGTGATTTATTTGAGTTGTGCTGGGCTGAAATGGAAGTAGAAGAATTGATTTAAGTGTGTTATGTGTTCATTAAATAAGAGAGAAGTGAGAAAATCTGGGAAAAGAATGAGAGGAAGAAGATGTTTTAAACACCGTAAAGTTTGTCGCAGCCAACTCTTTTTAGTTCGCCACGACAAACTCAAAGGAATTGGTTTCTGTATAAGTTCACCGCAGCAAACTTTTGTAAAAAGGTCGAAGAAGTCTGCTATCTGGAAAGTTCGTCGCGGCAAACTTTTGGCTTATACTTTGATATTTTAGGCATAACTTTTTCTGTAGTTATCTGAATGGAGTGATTTTTGATTTGGAGTAAACTAGAGACATAATACTACAAATTGTATGAAGATATTAGAATCTAATTCTGCCTTTAAGAATTTCATAATTTGATTGGAAGTTGAGATAGGAATTTTGATTAAGCACAAGAACATCTTGAAATCCTTTGAATATAACTTTTAGTATACTAGACCAAATTGGACAAACTTGGTATCATTAGAATCCTAAGACAAATAGGGAAAAAATTTCTAGAATGAAGCATTACCTTCGTATAACTTTTAGTATACTAGACCAAATTGGACAAACTTGATGAATCATAATTTGATTGGAAGTTGAGATAGAAATTTTGATGAAGCATAAGAACATGTTGAAATATTTTGAATATAACTTTTAGTATACTCGATCAAATTGGACAAACTTGGTATCATTGGAATCCTAAGACAAAGAGGGAAAAACTTTACAAAAGGAAGCATTACCTTAGTACCTCACCCTCCTGTAAATAATAATTGAACAAAGTGGACCTGAAAGTTGGTTGTGAAATAAATCTGGAATGAGGATTTGATTATGTTTTTGCATGATTGAGAATACAACAAGATTAAGGATAAGAAATACGGAATTTGTCATAAACATGCATCATACTTATTCAGTATATATGAATGTGCATAATTGAATTCATGATTATGCACAATAATAATATATGTTTGTATTAAATGTTTTAGAGGAACCCATCGAGCCACTGATTCCAGATATTACCAGGACGTCGAGGTAATAAGAAATAAAGGAAATTTTGTAAGTAATCTTAGATGGTAATTTTTGTAAGTAATTTAGTTGGTCAATTGTGTTAGAAATTCAGTAAGAAAATTTTGATAGTTTTACTTTGACTATTTTGGTTGCTATTGATTTGGATCATTGAATGATTTACAAAGCTGTAAATATATCATATGCTTGAATGATTTTCAAAGCTATAAATATTTGAATTGAATTTCAAACATTCCTATTTTGATTCTGTTAAGTCCTAGTTGTGAGTAAATAGGCATGCCCAGAAGGGTCTGCAGCTACTTCTGTGACACTTCGGTGTCTTCTGTTATTGACACTTTGGTGTCTTCTAATATTGACACTTAGGTGTCGAGACTTCGGTCTCTTCTGTGACACTTCGATGTCTTCTATTATTGACAATTTAGTGTCGATACTTCGGTCTCTTTTGTATAAGTCCCGTTACCCACTTCTGTAAATGGATTAACAGTTATCTGTTTTTGTGATTCTGACATATATTTGATTATGACTTAAACCTTATTGTGTTCTAATTCTGAAGGGTTTATACCCTCTTGTGATGTTTAGTTCTGTTAATTATAAAGTCTGTTCTGGAATACATTATGTCTGATTTATTGTTTAATGCATGTATATGCTGTTACATGATTCAATATGCTAACTTGTCAGTTTATCCATAGATTAGTTATTACTCACTAAGCTATATGCTTAGCACGGTGGATTTGCCCAGTGTAGGTTCTGAAAGAGGGACGTAGGAACTGGGACAAGAAAATCGTGATGGCCAAAGGAGTCTGAATTTTGTTTTGTTCACATGTATTTTAAGATTATTTTTGGACTTATATCTAATGTCTATAACTTATGAATTTTTTTATTTTGTTGGGTTGTAATAGCCTTAATTCAGGCTGGTTTTTGAAATTATGACATGTTTCATATGTTTTGGAAATGTTTATTTTTGGATGCTATGCTTCTGTGAAATTATGACATGAAATGTATGTTTGTTAAGATTCTAGTAATGTATGTATATTCGAAATGCTTTATGTTTAGTGTGCTTAGTGTGTATGTGGCACTCGCATATCCTCCCAAGGGGTATTAGAGCATCACATAATTTCCTAAAAAATCCCTTTGATTTCTTTTAACTTCACTTCTTTTCATAGTCTATATAGTTTGAAATGGTCTATTCTGTCTAAGCCCTTTTTGACCTTTATAAGAATCAAGTAAAAGAATTATCAAGCTCTAATTCTCTTTTTAAGTACTAATTATAACATTTTAATTCCTTTTTTCAACATTGTAGAAGGACTTCCCCCCATTTTAATCATGAACACAGTTTGACTCTCACTATTAGGACCCCTTCACCTATCGATTCTTCTCACCCATCACTCTCCCATTTGGGAAAAGTAAATAAGTAAAACTTCCATCCAGAATTCACCTTATTTAGGCACCAAAATCCCTAAAAATATGTCTTAAAAATGTAGATCAATGGATTGAGTAGGTGGATAGGTTATAACTATCATATCATTTAAGCTTGGAAAAGATAGGGCCTTTTGTAGCTGATTACCCTTTCTATGAATTCCATAGAATATCAACGTAATATTATTTGCAATTTTGAAATTCTATAGTCCTTCATACAACTCCTTTATATTTCCTTCTAGCCACAATTTAATCTCATTAAAAGACGTTTTCTTTTTAACTATAATTCCTATAATTAGGGAAGTTTTTGTTTCTTCAATTAAAAAGACCCCTTATTCAAACTCTGAAAATTTCAAATGCTCCTCTTATTTTTGCTCCTCTTATTTTTTAATCTATAAATAGCTATAATTCTTCAAGAAATCTTGTTTTTTGAAAATAATATGTCATGTTTCTTTGGGTTAAGCTAAATCAATTTATCTTTTATCCTATTAATAACAAACCCAATTTGGAATTCTTTCCTTTTTGTAAAGTGATGGATTTTGGTAAATTCTTTACTTTAAGCTCAACTTTCTTGGGATTTCTTTATATTAACTTAAGGAGATGTATTTTCAACCTTCCCTTGCAATAGCTTAACCTATTTGTGTGGTTTGTCCAACTTTAGACTTTTGCTTATTTCCCTGAACTTAGGGAAGTAAAAGGCTTGCCTTTTGTAACCATAGATTTTGTAGTTTTCTCAATCTTTGTTTACCCACTGGTGTACTAAATCTGCAACAGACATCTTCAGTACTTTGTATCTCTAAAATCTACTTCTGTGGATCAATTGAATCCTTTTAAAAGCTTCTCTAAAAGGCCTTATTGGCTTAGAATTTTCAAGACTTTTGAACCATCTTTCTTGATCATTTAGTAGAAAATTTTTCTCGTTTATACCAATCCTAGAGTTTTTATTGTTAGTGGTAATAAAGTCCTAAAACCTAACCCTTGCATTATGACCTTGGGTTTTGAAATATACCTCTTGTACCTATGGAGTAGGCAACCTGATCTTTCTTTAGGAATTCCTTTTGTTATACATTTTTTGAACAAGCAAGTAAGAGTCCCTTTTGAGGCAAGCTCGGTCAAAAAAAATTCCTTTAGCAAAATTTTGATTACAATTGCATTCTCAATTGCAAGATTTTTTGTATTAGTGTTGTTGGCATAGAGGCTGGCCACTTTGGTGGTTAAAAAGCTATTAGTGTTTATTACCTCATCAAAATTTCTCTTCTTAAAGGTATTCCCTCTAATTTGAGCATTTTTGGCTCTTTAAAATTATTCCTAACTTTTACTATTACAAATTTTAGAATCTTGGATGTTGAGAATAAAGAAGAAAGCAAACCTTCCTCTCAAAAAGAGGTGTCATCTCCCTTAATGACCGTCTAAAGAGAAGTCTCTGGCAGCTTCTAGTTCTAAGAAAGATAAAACTCAAATGTCAAAGAGTTCTACTAGGAAGTCCACTTGCTCTTCACTAAATTACTTAAAGAAACTAAAACCACAAAATATGAGTCTAAAGATATCATCATTATAGAAAGGACTTCGTCTATGCCTAAAAAGTTTTTGAGGATATTAGTGATGATATCAACCTTCCTTTTATTTCTTTTACCTTTCTTTTCACTATAAATTCCAGTTTTGGTCTCTTTTTTATGCAAATGACACTATGTCAAACCTTTTTATTCCTTTTTTCCTCTTGAACTAAAATATAGAAGAACTTTGAATTCTTATAATCCAAAGGTCATTAAGGTTACTTCACTAGAGGTAAAACAAGAATTCCCTTATTTTATATGATAATACATAAACATGTTAACAAATTCTTTTATTTCTTATATGAAAAAGATGTCTAGACCATAACTGCGAATCCAAAAGAAGTATTTAACCTAAATTTCCTAGATCGCTCTCTTAATGTTCCTTCTAATATCACATCAACAATCAATTCTGATGAACTACCAAAAGTCAAGCAGTCTTTGAGACTCACTACGCAAGAAAAGTTTTAGTTTTTGACTAATATTCATCACAGTTCTTTTCTGAGCATGCTATCATATATTGGCTTCATAACTTAGTCGCTTATTGTTGGGGGACTTCTTAGCAAAGCTAAAAATGTATTTGAGACTGATCACCTTCTTGATTTTCTTTAACAATAACCAAAATTCCATTCAATTTGGTTGAGAAATCGAAAAGTCATAACTCAACAATTTAAACTATTTCTCATGCTGAAACAAAATTCTATGTTCAGTTTCATCCAGAAATTGAAATTCTTTGAGAATGAATTTAGACTTGCTTCCTTCATACAATTTGTATCCCTATGTATCTAGTTTACAAAAAATTAAAAATCAGTCCATTTGGATAACTACACCAAAAGTTATGCCCAAAACACCAAAGCATGCTAGTGCAGGAAAAATTGAGTTAGCCGCAGCGAAACCCAGAAGTTTGCCACGGCGAACTTGTCCAGAAACATGCTCCAAAGACGTGTTCTGCGACTTTTTCCAGCTTTTAACTTCCCACCTTTTACATAAACCCATTCTAACCCTAAACCATCTCTTCTACTTCACTTTCAACTTCATTCCAACCTAAAATCATTCACAACAAATTCATAATCTACTTTTGACCATTAACCAAATTCATTAAAACATTCACAGAAACCATTCATCAACAACTACCTACACATATTCACTTTATTTTCACTTCTAACCATCCCTAAATATTCTTCATCTAACAATCAAGAAGGGTAAATTCTCATACTTACTTGTTTTAGCCTCAAAATCTTCAAGCTCTTTAAGAATATCCAAAACCCTAGTTTGTTTTTCTTCTTTTCCTCCTTTCTCTTCTTTCATTCACAATTTTGCTTCTCTAAAATGCAAGACTACCATTTATTCTTTCACTAATACCCTAAATGAATGAGCAAAGTCTACTATGACCTTCCATTTATACCTAATGTCTATTTAAACTTAAGTGGTCTTCCAAAAATGCCCTTATATCACCTTACAACATTAATACTTTAATTCCATCAATCTATGAAATAAATCCTCCCAAACTTAACATAATAATTAAACTCTAAATAAAATGGTTTGTCTAACAAGACCACAAAATTTATTCAAATCATGCTTAATAAAATCAGTAAAACAATTTGGTTCCCAACATTTCTCCCCCTATTAAAAGAATTTCGTCCTCAAAATTATTACCTAAGTTATCGAAGAATTGTGGATACTTCTCCTTCATGGTTTCCAATGGCTGTCACATGGCCTTTTCTACAAAATGATTTCTCTATAGACTTTGATTAACTGAACTGTCTTGTTCCTAAGGACCTTCTCCTTGATGTCCAAAATCTCCATTGGAGTCCCCTTATAAGTTAAATCATCCCTTAATTGAACCTCAGTGGTCTAAATGATATGGGATGGATCCGACATGTACCTCATCAACATGGAAACATGAAAAATATCATGTATCTGAGACAATTCCTATAGCAACGCCAACCTATAGGCTAGCGGTCCAGTCCTCTCAAGAATTTCATAGGGACCCACATACCTCAGGCTCAACTTTCCTTTCTTGCCAAACTTCATGACTCCTTTCCAAAGAGATGTTTTAAGGAAGACTTTCTCACCGACTTCATATTCCATTTCCTTTCGGTGTGCATCAGTGTAGCTCTTCATTCTATCTTGAGCTGCCTTAAGCCGTTGCTTAACTAAGTTGACCTTTGCCACTGTCATCTGAAGTAACTCTAGCCCTATCAGTTTCCTTTCTCCTTCCTCATCCCAATATATTAGAGTTTTACATCTTCTTCCATACAGTGCTTTATAAGGGGTCATCTGAATGATCGAATGGTACAAATTATTGTAAGCAAATTCGACTAATGGCAAATGCTCATCCTAAGCTCCTTTGAAGTCCATCACACATGCCCTAAGTATTCCCTCAAGGGTCCAAATGGTCCTGTCAGATTAACCATCTGGGTGGGGGTAAAAAGCATTGCTAAAATTCAACTTGGTTCCCAAAGTCTCTTGCAAGCTTACCCAGAATCTCGAAGTGAATCGAGGATCTTTATCAGAAACTATGGAATTTGAAATCCCATGATGTCTCACTATCTCATCAATATACTTCTTTGCTAGAACATACAGGGAATCTGTCTGTTTAATTGCCAGAAAATAGGCTGAGTTCGCTAAACGATCAACAATAACCCATATGACATCATGCTTCCTACTGGTCTTGGGCAAACCCATCAGAAAGTCCATAGTCACTCTTTGCCACTTCCACTTAGGAATAGATAATGGTCTTAACTTTCCTGAAGGCTCCTAGTGTTCAGCCTTGTTTGTATATTTTGCTACATCCCTTTTCATACCTTTCCACCAGAAATGTTCTTTCAAATCTCTGTACATCCTGGTGCTACCTGGGTACATAGCATAAGGCGTGTGCCTTATCTAGTATCTCATCCTTCACCTCCTTGACATTCAAGATACAAAGCCTATTTCTGACAGTCATGAGTCCATCATCCCTCACTACCACTTTAGACTTCTTGTCATTCTAAATTTCTTCTCAGAGCTTGCTTAATTCTGCATCCAGTGCTTGTAACTCCTTAACCTTCTCTTTGAGTACCGGTCTCACTCTAAAATTAGTAATAATGCCATTCAGTTTCTCCTGTCTCAAGCTTATTCTAAGCTTAGCTATCTCTTCCAATAAAGGCATATAAATTGTTTAAACATGGGCTAATGATGATTTCTTACTCAAGGCATCTGCCATTACATTTGCCTTTCCTGGATGGTACTCAATCAATAAATCATAATCCTTGAGTAACTCAATCCACCTTCTCTATCTCAAATTCACTTTTTTTTTACTCAACAGATACTTGAGACTTTGTGATCCATAAAAATCTTTGTCTGAACTCCATACAAATAATGTCTCTAAATCTTCAAGGCAAAAATCACTGCTGCTAATTCCAAATTATGGGTCGGATAATTCAACTCATATGGCTTCAGTTGCCGCGCAGCATAAGCTATCACCATGTCTTCCTGCATCAACACACAACCTAAACCCTTTCTCAAAGCACCACTATACACTGTATAACCCTCATCTCTAGTAGGCAAAATCAAAACTGGAGCACTTGTTAATCTGCGTTTAAGCTCCTAAAAGCTTTTCTGACATTTTTCACTCTAGATAAATTTCTGATTTTTCCTCAATAGCTTGGTCATCGGCGCAGCTATCATAGAAAATCTTTCAACTAATCACCTATAATATCCTACCAGACCTAGGAAACTCCTCACTTCTGTCGCTGCCTTTGGTGCATGCCAATTCACCACCGCTTCAACCTTCCTCGGATCAACACGTACCCCATCTTTAGAAATCAAATGTCCAAGGAATATCACCTCATGAAACCAAAATTCACATTTACAGAATTTAGCTTAAAATTCCTTCTCCCTTAGTGTCTGCAATACTATTTTAAGATGTTCCTCATGTTCCTCTTCACTTTTGGAATACACTAGAATGCCATCGATAAATACTATGACAAACTAATCTAGATACTCCTTGAAGATCTTATTCATAAGATCTATAAATGCAGCTGGAGCATTGGTCAAACTAAAAGGCATAACTAGGAACTCGTAATGCCTGTAACGAGTCCTAAAGGCTGTCTTACTCACATCAGACTCCTTGATTCTGAGTAGATGATAGCCCGACCTGAGATCAATCTTGGAAAAGACCATTGCTCCTTATAGCTGGTCAAACAGATCATCAATCCGAGGCAGATGATACTTATTCTTAACAGTCACCCTGTTGAGTCTCCGATAATCGATACACATCTGCCATATTCCATCCTTTTTCTTAACAAATAGAACTGACGCTCCCGATGGTGAAGAACTTGGCCTTATGTACCCTTTCTCTAACAGTTCCTCCAATTATTTATTAAGCTCTCTAAACTCAGCTGGAGCCATTCTATATGGTGGTATAAAAATGGGTGCGGTTCTGGGAATCAAGTCAATGGCAAACTCAATTTCTCTCACCAGTGGCAAACCAGGTAAGTCCTCTAGGAACACATCAGGAAATTCCCTTGCAATTGAAAAATCCTCTAACCTCCCTTCATTCACATCAGCATCTACAACATGTGCCAAGAAGGCTTCACACCCTTTTTTCATCATCTTGTCAGCTAGCAAAGCTGAAATAATTCTTAGTGATGGTACCCTCCTATCCCCCTTGAAAATCAACTTTTCTCCATTTCCCAGATCAAATTCCACTTCTTTAAGGCCACAATCCAACTTCGCCTGATACTTCTCCATGGCATCCATTCCAAGTATAACATTTAAGCCCTTTAGGTCTAAAGGTAGGAGGTCTACTACCAGTCTAGCACCATCAATGAAGAGTTCACAACCTCTATATACTTGACTGATTACCACATTCCTCCCTAAAGGTGTACTAACAAGCAAAGGACTATTCAAAGGCACTAAATTCACAGCATGCAACATCATACTTGCAAAAACAAATGAATGTGTGGATCCAAAATCAATCAAAACATATACTTCAGAATTAAGTAAGAGAGGCATACCCGTGACAACTTCAGGTGCAGCTACAGCTTCCTCCCTTGTAATGAAAAATACCCTTACCTGTGCTTGTCCCTTGGCCTTCCTAGAGTAAAAGTCTTCCTTACAGCTTCAGAACTGCCCACCTCAGTGACTGGTCTGGTTCCTACTGTTTCAGCTCTCCTTGGGGCTTGTAACTGCGACCCTCTCTTGCCTTGTTACTTAGAGACAGTCCCTAATCATATGTCCCTTTTCTCTACATCAAAAGCATGCTCCAAGTAACTTGAAGCACTCTTCTCTGTGCAGCTTCCCACATTGCTCACATTGGGGGTTCATGTTCCTGCTCCACTACACCATATGATTGCCTTCTACTATTGAGGCTTGCACTGACACTGCCCTTGCTTGCTTATTCTTAGCAGAGGCACTACTCCCCGCCTCAATCTATGTGCGGGAGCTCTTCACACCTCTCTCGGGTATTGGAGCACTCACCCACTTTCTAGAAAATTGCTCCCTGTTCTTCGTCTTCCTGCTCACTTCATTCCTTATATTTTCTAGTTTTACAGCCTGGAGTGCAGCATCTACCAACTGTTGGTAGTCACAAAAATTGTGGATCAAGACTTTCTCCTTGATCCCTAAATGGAGACATCCCTCAAACTTACGGCATTTATCTTCCTAATTTGCCACAATGTTAGCTGGATATCTAAAAATCTGTGTGAACTTTAGCTCATACTTACTCACACTCATGTCCCTCTGTGTGAGATTGAGAAATTCTTTGGCCTTCTTTTAAATATAAACCCTCGAGAAGTATTTCCTCCTGAAAGCTTCCAAAAAGTCTTTCCATAATAACATCGGAGGTATGTCCTGACTGTGGGGCACTGATTCCCACCAATGAAGTGCGTCCTCCTGTAGTAAGCTCACTGCATAATCTAACTTCTCCTCATCTGAGCACTTCATCTGAATCAGAACCCTCTCGGTCCTCTTCAACCAAGCTTCAGCCTCTTCTGGATTTGTAGTTCCTTTAAAATATATCGCTCTATACTTAATAAGCTTGTCATACTGTCCACTTCTATGTACTGAAGCTTACATCGGGACTTGTGACCCTTGGCCCATGGCATATGAGAAAGCCTAAGCGAAGGCTTGAAAGAATCGCAGATCCATGGGGTTTGTTTGAGGCATAGGAGGAGGAGGCGTTGGCACTTCCTGCTGCACACTAGGTGCCTCAGAATCCGGAGCAGAATGTGTCCCAGCATCTTGTGGAACATAGGATTCATCCGTGCTCCCTTGGCAAGAGTGAGATCGAGTCATAGCTCCTCGAGTTCTCTTTCTAGGCGGAATATTCACTCCTTCAATTTAAAACCATTGAAAACCTTTAGTTTATGTAAAACAGTTCAAATTGTATAAAACAATTTCAAATCATGTGAAACAATTTAAAACAATGCAAGTTATTCATTTAAAACAATGCATATTCATTTCATGTCTTAACCTACCCCAATCATGTCTAAACCTAGTCCTACACCTCGACCTAAACCTAGTCGCTCTGATACCACAACATGTTGGACCATATTTTTGGAGCCCAACATCGGCCATGGGATCATGAAGCTTGAGCGTAGAGGAAGGCTTAGAATTTGGAAATTTAAAAGAAAAACCCTTCGGAAGCAAAAGCGGGAATTGCCGCAGTGAACTGTGGTTTTGCCGCGGTGAACATATTGGAAAATCCCCTGGAACCTTCGGAAAATTTACACCACGGCGAATGATTGAACTTTGCCGCTGTAAGCCTAAAATTTTATCTTCGCCGCGGTGTCCATTTGGTCTCGCCGTAGCGAACTCACCACGTCAACAAAAATAAAGAACTTTTGGTTAATTACATCGTGGTGAACTCTTGACTTCACCGCAGCAAAAACTCCTATGGCAGAACCCACAACCCAAAATGTCCTATCTTACTATATGTTAACTTAAAAACCACAAACAAGTTCTTAAAAACTTAATCTCGTTTCCATAATCAGATACTTTGCGAAAACAAGAAAAATCATAGACAAATCCAAACACAAATTTCATTTATAACAAAAGACATTAGTTTTACAAAGCTTTAATGGCATTTCAAGCCATAATACATCAGTTGAGTTCAAAAACCAATAATACAAAATACATTTGAACTATTAGAACTTAAAATGCGGCTAAAGCCTTGAATTCCCAAAAATCTAACTTAAAAATACAAAAGTATGCCAATTTGGAGTGATGCCATAACTCTTGACTTACTTGATTTCTTCCTCATCACCTGAATAGGGGGAGGAGAATGGGGGTGAGCTTAAAGCTCGTGGGTAACAAATTTATAACCAGTAACAAGCAAAACCATTGAAATAATTTACACTAAATCATAATCACATATTTCTCAAATTTTCTTCATGACTATAATTCACAAATAACATGATCTATGCATTCATCAACTTGTTCACAAATTATAAACACGTAGGCACATCCAAAATGGTTTGGGTGGATCCAAAACAGAATGTACTACACATTTCCTATAAGGGTCCTGTGGAGCCGTGAACAGAACATGCTATCGCAATCCCACTTAATGGTCTTGCGTAGCCGTAAACTTATGGTAGTCCATGAAGGAGCTCTATGCCACTAGCAGGCAGGTGGGAGAAGTCTTTTGTCAAAATGCACTTGACTTAACTTAGGGGACCACCACAAACTCTTATAATCATGCATTTCACAATTCGTAAACATATGGCCTCAGTGGCATTTTTCGAAACTTGATTTTATAACCATAATATCATTTCAAAAATCAATATCCTTTCAAAAATCATTTTCATCAGTCATTTTATAAACCAATAACAAAATTCATATACAAACATGTGGCACATTATCAAAGCATTCAAGAAGCCTTAACGGTACATTTATAACACAATTGAAAATATTTCAAACTTTCTTGGTTTAGAAGAAACATTAGGGGTTTATTACTTAATTATAAAAGTATAACCCACCTTGAAATCCTTATTTATAAAATTGGCTTGAGGATGTCCCTCCTCTTGATCCTCTTACCTCTCTCGATCACCTTCTTGATTCCTTTAACAATAACCAAAATTCCATTCAATTTGGTTTAGAAATCGGAAAGTCATACCTCAACAATTTAAACTATTTCTCATG
>JANZXR010019107.1:0-15543 GCA_027575705.1 Erythroxylum echinodendron
ATAATAATAATAATAATAATAATAATAATAATAATAATAATAATAATAATAATAATAATAATAATAATAATAAGTATGTTAAATAAATCACTATTCCACTGACCTTCGGGTTATGAATAGAACTAGTAGCCAGTTGAAACTATGATATAGCTGAGTGATCAGATCGACACGTATCACCAATGTGTGCCTCCGCATTAAAAATCTATAATGCTGTTTCATCCAAGCAGTTTAATAAAAACATGACTTAGTTGAGTAACTGGATTGACATTCATTACCAATGTTTGCCTTCGCGTAAAAAGACTAAGTCTATGTTCACTAATGTAATAAAAGGAAAAAATGTGTGTTTTTTCTTAATAAAACCTACTGGACTTGTAATAAGCTTGACTTTTCATGAAAACATACTTAGGAACAATTACAGAGTTTGAAGGACCAAAGAATTATTAATGTGTGTGTGCAATTGAAAAGGGTAAGTAAATTAACACTTAGATTTCAATTAATTTGTATATTTAGTTCAAAGCCCCTAGACACTGATTTTGCATGTGAATGATTAGATATAACTTGTATGACTGTACTTAAGAATAAATTTATTTTGTGAAGTTGAAGCCATTGTGTCATTTTTTCATTGTGTGTCATGTGTTTGTTGTTTTGTTTGCTTGAGGACAAACAAATGCTTAAGTGTGGGGATGTTGATAGTTATAATTGGCATCGTATTTTAGGGTTTAATTTGTTATGTATTTAGTGTTAAGTTGAGTGTTTAGTGTGTATTTAGGTTTTAATTGTGTTAGTTAATGTGTTTAAGTGTTTTTTATCGGTTAGTATGAATCTTTGATCTTAAATGATATATTTTTGAGGTATCTTGATGTGTTTTTTTAGTGTTTCAGGGTCAACGACGAAGAACGGAGAAGCTTTGGAGACTTTCGGGCCGAAATCATGGCATACGATCGTGATAAAAAGATATGAGCCACCATGCCCCAGGCCACAATCGTGACACTTTGATTATGATCGTAATAGAGAGGGCTGAACTAGGCCACGATCATGGCATTTGGGCCGCGCTTGTGACAGAGAGGGTTAGTCATGATCATGGCCTACATCGGGTAGACACAAAAACCGGTGAAAACGTCAAGTTTTAAGGAACTTTTTAGACCATTTTGACCCCGAATGAACCCCAGGGCTTTGAGGTATTTAATGAACATAAAGAACAGAAGAGGTGAGCTTATTGCAGCAACCAAATTCCAAACCCTAGAGAGAACTTTATCGAAGATTGAGAAAGGATCGAAGGAAGAGAGACACAGAGAAGAAAGCACGCGAAGTACTTCCTAGAACAGGAGATTTCCCACCGTCGCTGCCTTCGCCATTCTATTCCAATCTTATTTTCCAATTAATTTTCAATTTTATTGATGTATAGAATTAAGATAATTGTTGAGAATATGATTTGTTGAATGTTGAGTTATGTTTATACTCAACTTTGGGATTTTGTCTTTGATATTAGTGAAAGTTGATTGTTTGTGTTTTTATTGAGTTATTATGGTTTAATTTCTATTCTTAATAATTTGATAATAAACTGAGAGGGTGAATCGAGTGAAAATCATCAAATTAGGTTAACGAGAGTTAGGTAGATTGATATATTAAGAATTGAATCAAACCGGTAAAATTATGTAATAAGAGATCAATCATAGATTTCTGGTAGGTTATTAGACAATTTCAAGGCTAATTTAGGTTTTGGGTCAATTGGGAAATCGAGAGATTACAATTCCATAATCTAATTAGGGCTTATCAATTAGGGTTAAAGATTATAACTCGAGAGACAGTAATCCACCCTAAGATCATCTAGACCCAGTAATTCAGTAATTTTATAATCAATTAGGTTCTATTAAGGTTAGACTAAAACCCCCTTTCTCACAATTGGTAGTTCCTACATTGATTCTTGATTGGGTTGTGCAAATTGCTATCTTGTTTATAATTTCCAAATTTAATTCTTAAGATATATTATTGATTGAATAATTTTCTGCTTGTGTTTGTTATTTTGATTTATTACGAATTTGAGTCAAGCCTTAGATTTTAGGATTAAATTACTCCTCCTTGTGGGATCGATACCTTAGATACTATGCGAATGACTCATTCACTTGCAGTATTATCAAGGTTCAAAAAATATTCAAACTTATCAGATAGAAACCTCCGATCATATGCTTTGCAAAAGAAATGCTCTCAATGTTATTTTTCACTTTCTACTATGCGAATGACCCATGCACTTGCAGTATTATCAAGGTTAAAAAAATATTAAAACATATCAGATAGAAACCTCCAATCATATGCTTTGCAAATGAAATGCTCTTAATGATATTTTTCACTTTCAATTTTCTAGGGTTCTAACCCTAGATATGTTCCAGAAACTGAGTATTACAATTCTCCCCCTATTAAGAAATTTTGACTTCGAAATTCTTACCTGATTGATTAAATAGGTAGGGGTATTGTCTCCTCATGTTCTCTTCCGTTTCCCATGTAGCCTCTTCTCTAAAATGATTCTTCCAAAGGACTTTAACTCATAGGATCAGTCGGTTTCTTAATTGTTAATTCTAATAACTCACTACCTTTGCTGGTTCCTCAATATAACTCAAATTACTCACAATTTCAACCTCTTGAGTTGGTACCCATGAGTCAGATCCTGAGCATACTTATATGGAAAACTTTATCTATCTAAGACATCTCAATCAGTAAGGCTAACTTATAAGCCAATGGTCCAACTCTCTCAATAATCTTATATGGACTAATGTATATAGGGTTTAGCTTACCTTTTTTACTAAACTTCAACACCCTACACTAAAGTGATACTCTTAGAAACACTTTACCTCCTACTTAATACTCCAAATCCCTTTGGTGCTGATCCACATAACTCTTTTGTCTATCTTTTGGCTCTTTAATTCTACTACGGATTAATGTAACTTTATCAATAGTATCTTGGATTAAATCTGGGCCTTTAACAATCCTTAGACCCTCTTCATTCTAATATAAAGGAGAACGACACTTTTTGGTATATAACACCTTATACGGTGCCATACTGATACTACTATAATATTGATTGTTATATTTGAATTCAATCAGAGCCATATATTGATCCCATGCTCCTTGAAACTCCAAAGTAGAAGCTCTGAGACATATCTTTAATAGTCTTAATAGTTATCCCACTCTGTCCATCTATCTGAGGATGAAATGTTATACTGAAGTGTAACTTCGTACCTATAGCTGTCTATAAACTTCTCAAAAATCTTGAAGTAAATCTAGGATCCCTGTCCAATACATAGACACTGGAACCCCATGTAATCTTACTACTTTATTCAAGTATCTTTGAGCTAACTGATCTAGTAAGTTATTCTCTCTCACTGGCAAAAAATGAGTTGACTTGGTCAATCTATCAATAATGACCCATGTGGCATCATGTTGCCTCGGAGTCCTAAGCAAACTAATAATGAAATCCATAGTAATTCGCTCCTATTTCGAATCTAGAATAGGTAAAGATTGTAATTTACCAGCTATAACTTGATGCTCTGCCTTAATCTGTTGGCAAGTTAAACATTTAGCCATATATTTAGCCATTTACTTCTTCATCCCTGGCCACCAGAAATGCTCTTTCAGCCTATTATACATCTTGGTAGTACCAGGATGCATAACATAAGCTGCTATATATGCTTCCTATAAAATCTCTTTTCTCAAATCATTCATATCGGGTACACATAATCTCTGCTTCAACTATAGTGTCTCATTTCTCAATTCAAACTCAAAGCTCGGATTAACTTTTAACTTCTCAATAAGCTTCATTAATTCTATATCCTTACTCTGAGCTTGTCTGATTCTTTCATGCAACATCGATCTGAGTTTCAATGAAGCCAACAAAACTTCATCCTATCCCAAATTGAACTCAACATTTAATGCTCTCAATTACACTAAGTTAGGTAACCTCGATGTCTGCATTTATGCCACATGATTATTGGATTTCATATTTAGTACATCAGCTACCACTTTAGCTTTACCAGGATAATATTCAGTTGTACAATAATAGTTTTCGATAATTCTATCTATTAACTGTGTCTCATATTTAACTCTTTTTTACTTAATAAATATCTCAAATTTTTATGATCTGTAAATATCTGAAATGTCTCTCCGTACAGATAATGCCTCCAGATATTCAAAGAAAATATCACTGCAGCAAGCTCTAAATCATGTATCAGATTATTAAACTTATGAGACCTTAATTGTCTCGATGCATATGCTATCACTCTGCTATGCTGCATTAGAACACATCTTAGCCCCTAATGTGAAGCATCACTTTACACTACATATCCTCCAGATCTAGATGGAATAACTAACACTAATGTAGTAGTTAATCGATGCTTTAGCTCGTTAAAACTTCTCTGACATTCGTCAGTCTATCTAAATGATATATTCTTCCTTAGGAGCTTTGTCAAAGGGGTTGAGATCAATGAAAACCCCTCAACAAACCTTCTATAATGACTGGCTAATCTAAGGAAACTCCGAATCTCAGTCACATTTCTCAGAGCTTCCCACTTCATCACTATTTCTACTTTCTTTGAGTCTACCTATATGCCCTGTCCAGACACTATGTGACTCAAAAATACTACTTAATCAAGCCAAAATTCATATTTACTGAACTTGGCATATAACTATTTCTCCCTCGTTATCTGTAGTACTAACCTCAAATACTCAGCATGTTCCTCTTTCACTTCGAATACAGCATGTTCCTCTTTCACTTCGAATACACCAAAATATCATCAATGAACATAATGAAAAAGTGATCTAAATAAGGTTGGAATACCTTATTCATCAAAACCATAAAAGCAGTCGGAGCATTTGTCAATCAAATGATATCATCAAAAACTCAAAATGCACATATCTAGTTCTGAATGCACTCTTCGATACATCAACCACAGCTATTTTCAACTGATAATACCCTGATCTCAAGTCTAGTTTCGTAAACACCTGAGCTCCCTATAACTGATCAAGCAAATCATCTATCCTCGGTAGAGGATACTTGTTCTTCACTGTTACCTGATTCAACTATCTATAATCAATACATAACCTCAAAGCCCTATCCTTCTTCTTTATAAACAAAATCGGAGCTCCCTAAGGTGACACACTGGGCCTGATAAAACCCTTATCCAACAACTCTTGTAACTGTGTCTTAAGTTCCTTCAGTTCCACAGGTGCCATCCTATATGTAGGAATTGATATAGGAGTAGTACCTGGAAAAAGTTCAATGGTAAATTCTACTTCCCTTTTTGGGGGTAATTCTGGTAATTCACTAGGAAAAACACATCCAGAAAATCCCTAATAATAGGAATATCCTAAATGGTTTGTTCATTCCAAGTATCAACTACGTGGGCTAGATAAGCCTCACATCTACCTCGGATTAGTCTTAAAGCACTCATGAATGAAATTAATCTGGCTAGCACTACCTGACTAACTCCTCGAAATACTACTCTCAGCTATTTAAGGGATTCAAGAATAACTTCCTTAGCATAACAATTCATCATAGCCTTATATGCAGTAAGTCAGTCAATAAATAAGATAAGGTTTATTTCGCTCAACTGCAATATTATCAGATTGGCTTTCAATTCTGCCTGATCAATCCGAATGTCACACCCTTTAGACACCTCTCCAATCACTATAGTATTACCTACCAATGTACTCACCTTTAAATCACAATTCAAAATTTCTCTCTCACAATGCAATTTAGATGTTAGATGCTGTGTGATGAATGAATTTGTAGATCCTTGATCTACTAATGCAAATGCTTCAAAATCATAGACATTCAACATACCTGCTACCACATCTGGGGAGTTTTGTGCCTTCTGTCTAGTGATGGCATAGATTCTAGCCTGAGATTGTGGCTGGTTACCCTGTACCTCAGTCCTAACATTAGGACCTGCTGATTGTGTTCTGCCTCTACCTCCACCTCTCTGTACTGATTCAGTAGCTCTACTTTGCTAGACCGTTGTCTCAGTTACCGATCCTCCTCTCATTCAAAACTGTGGTCCCAAAGTCTCGAGACATTCTCTAATCTGATGCTTAATAGAGCCATAACAAAAACAAGATCTCGATAACCTCCAACATTCATTACCATGTTTCTTGCCACAGTGTTCACAACTAGACATCTGTTGTGACTACCCTCCTTATGCTTATCCTCTACCTCTACCAGTCTGAACAAATCCACCTCTTGTTATAAACCCTGACTGTCTTGATCAAGTCCAGGATTGAAATGATCTATTCTGGCATTTATTGAACCTTCTGCCAGATTCAGCTTGAGATTCACCCTGTCTCTTTACTCTAGATTCCTGTCTATACTCTCCTTAACCATCTTTTAATAACTGTTAAATTTTGAATCAGGCTGCTCTTATCTCAGTGAAATTGCTCAGGTTTGTAATAGCTAATCTCTTTCTAATCTCTATATTTAACCCATCTTTAAACCTCCTACACTTGTCCTCCTTAGTTGGGATCAATTCAATTGCATATCCCATTTAGTTATTGAATTTTATCACATACTCCACTATGATGAGACTACCTTATTTCAGATCCAAAATCTCTTTCATCTTCAGATCCAAATAAAGCTTAGGCATATAGTTTTCTCTAAATACCTTTAGAAAATCTTCCCACTTTAAATTACAAGGCCTGATGGCACTGCTAAAACAGTCTTCCACCACTAATATGTTTGACCTTGTAGAAGCGAGATTGCATAGTCAAACTTCTCGTTAGATTGGCAATCCATCTAATAAAAAATCCTTTCCGTTCTCTCTAACCAACCTTCTCCCTCAGTAGGGTCTGTACTTCCTTAGAAGTCTACAGGCCCCTACTTTCTAATCTTATCGTACCTCCTCTCTTTCTTCTCAGAAATCCTCAGAGGCATTTGTACAAACTTAGGTACAAGAGACTCCCTATTGGCTCCTACAGACTTTAAATTGTTTAAGTCAGTTGACCTTATAACTTGATCACCTATGGTGGATGACCTATAACAAAAATAAATGTGATCACTATATGAATCTCTCACTATATATCATGTCTAAATGTTCTTATATGTCCCTATGGATGCTAAACCATGCTCTGTTACCAAAAATTGCAACTCCCTGCTACCATATAGTATATACCTGAACATCTAGAGGACATTTAAGAATATACCCTATAACAATGGAATGCTAGAGCAGTCTTATACACTTATTACGGAATCATACACTTTATAAGCATTGAAAGGAAACTTTTCCATTTCATTCACTAAGATAATTTACATAGTAGTCATTAAAACAAATATTTACATCATCATAAGTATATGAGATGTTTACTCTTTTGTTTACAAAAATGTTCTACATGACATGAATAACTATATAAACACAAACTATAGCTTCTCAAATCTTAGCTGGCCATACCTTTGAGCCATTTCTTAATCCAAAACGTTCTTTTAGAGTATCTTAGGAACTAAGTGTCCTCTCTTGTACCTGAAAAAGCTACGTTGCTATTTTGATGAGTTTTGCGAACTTAGTGAGTGAACCATCCTCGATGTGCTCACTCGTTCAAAACATCAAACATTTCAAATGTAAATAAAATGCATAATATTTCTCATCTCAACAATTCATCATAGATGACACTCATTTCATATAATCTTTTTAGAAGAATTCAATCATATTATCAAATGTACAAAAATATTACATATCACAATATCATCATAATTTAGAAATGTTTTCACAATCATATATGTGCAAAGGCATATGCATATGAGACTCCATTTTCATTGTTATTTTATTGTGACCGAGCACCTTTCACCATCCCATATCTCTTGTGGATATCGGGCTCTTTTTAGATATTGTCCCATATCCATTGTGGATATGAGGCTCATTAATCACGAAGTCAGTGGCTCTACGTGCATATTTCTGAGCTTTAAGCTTTTTCAAGCTCGCTATTTCGATCACAAATGTAACATCCCATTACCTATGGGGAGGCTAGAATAGTAAATATTAGTGGTCAATGAGAGCTTAGAAAGGCATTTCCATGCTCATGCATAAAATGGCATACATATACATATGAATAGTGAATCTTTCTGCACATGAAAAAAATTATACATGCATTCATGAATAATTTCAGGTATAATTGGATTGATTTGTGTATTTTTGAGAATTATGAGTGTTTTTACATTGGAAGTTTTATGGGTAAGTGAAATTGTAATTTTTTGGAATTTTGGTGATTTTAGAATTTATTTTTGAAAATTATAGAGTCTTATAAAAATATAGAAATTAATGATGATTGGAGAAAGTTAGATTGTAAAGATGAGAATAAATGAATTTAGTCATAGATTGTAAAGATGAGACTAAAGGAATTAGACAAGAAAAAATTTAGTTTAGGCTTAGGCATAAAGAAAGTGACAAGTGTCACTAATTTTGAAAGTTGCTTTTATAACCTTGTAAGAGTATATTATATGAATCTGAGAATTAATAAGACAAGTGCTAAACCTAAGTGGCTTTGTCCAGCCTCTTTCTTCGAATTTCCTTTCCACACACAAAGTTTTCCATAAAAATCCTTTAGAGGGATTTCTTCGTTTTTCCTCATCCCACAACTCTACCACTATTGCTATGTATTATTCTACCCTAAGAAAAACTAGAAGCTGGTCATTTTGCATAGTAAATACGTCAGTTTTGCATGGAGTTAGGGCTTGAAGATAGTTGAAGCTTTTGGAGTTTTCAACAAGTAAGTAATGAATAAATTCTTTAGAGTTATGGATTTATGAAATAATTTAATGAATTATTGTTAGTTGCATGGATCATGACATATACATACATACATATATATATATATATATATATATATATATATTGTAGATGAGATGAAAAATTTGGTTATAGTGTTATTTAGTTTTGATGGATTCTTAGTGATCTGATGTTGTGGAAATGATTTTTTTACTTGAAATAGCAATAAAATGGTGTATAGGATTAATGTAAAAAAATTAGATATGGAAAGGTGATATGTGCTTTGTTCTTCGCTTTGCAAGTTTATATATATATGTGTGTGTGTGTGTGTGTGTTGTACATGAGTTGATGAAAACATAGAGATGATCAAGGAAATGGTTTTTGAGTTGAAGAGCAATTTTAAAATGATGGTTTGAGATGGGAATGAGTGTTTAAATGGAAGTTGAGAGGAAGAATAGTGATTCAGAATGAAAGTTGAAAATGCAAAAAAATAACAGAGTAGGAGTAGGATGAATATGAATTTTTGGTTTTTGATGGTTTTTTATTAAACCTGTATATTTTGGAGTGGTATGAATTTATGGTGAATGAGTTTAATAAAATGAAGTAGAAAAACTAGAAATAAGAATTTTAAGTGTTCGATATTGGAAAATGGAAGTCATCTGGAAATTTTCAGAGAATAGATGGTTAGAGAGTTGAATTTTTGATCTCAAAATTCTGTGAATTTTCTATACTGTTATAGAGAGAGTTTGATAAAGTTGTCTTCATAAAAGTTGTAGCTTATCCTCTTAGCTCTCTAACGGTATAAAGTATGTAATTTTTGGACATTTGAGTTAGGAGATATGACCTTTATAATTTTGTAATACTACATAGGAGGGACATTCAGGACAGCTACTTCATTCTGAAATTTTGACCCTTGTAGAGGCAAAATTTGTTTTTGAGGTCTTTATGGAAATTGTAGATCCAGAAGTTTTCTTTCAAATGGTGCAAGAAATCCAATATTTTTAGTGAAAGTTATCCCTTTTTACTATAGTGAAAGTTATCCCTTTTTACCATTTCAGGTTGGAAGAAGAAATGGAGGAAGGGAGAAGTCGCGATCGCGACTTTGCCCATTTTTTTCGCGACATCACGGGCACGTGTGCGCATGCGACCTGTAGGTCCCTTTTCCCCCCAGAGTTGATCATATTTCACTATTTTCGACATAACTTTGTCATTCGACCTCCAAATGACCTGATTTTTAAAGCATTGGATTCATAACACATGCCTATATCTCCCAATAAAAATTAATATCTTTTAGTTTTGACTCAGAAGAGATTAATCGAATCAAAGTAAGGGTATCAGTTGGAAGAGCATGAACTAGATATTTTACTGAACATGTTTCAGTATTTTGATAATATCTTGATCTGTAGGATTCCAAATAAGATGAATTTTAATTTGGAGTAAACTAAAATATAGGCCTACAAAAATTTTCAAAAATTCGAATTTTTATTCTTTCTCTAAGATATATTATTTCTGGATGGAAGTTGTATATAGTACACAATTTTTGAATGTGAATAACCTGATAATGTTGGACGTATATCTTCCAAATTACTAAACCAAATTGAGTGATTTGGTCTCAATGGAAAGATAAGCTATAGAGGAACACTTTTCTAGAAGAGAGTATGACCAAAGTACATTAGTTTCGCTTTCTAATTGAATGTGAAGAGTAGACCCAAAAGTGTGACTTGGAAAAATCTGAAGTGAGTCAATGAGGAAGGAATAGAGATTTTAATGGTTTTAGTGAGGCATAAACCTAAGTATAAATTATACTTAGATAAGTTTTGATATGAGATTGATTTTGTGATAAAATTGATGGATAAATACCCAGGATTATTATGACCATGCATTGTACATAATTCATTTCATCCTTGTGCATTATTGAACAATTATAATTGTGCATATTGTGATGTATGTGTATGTTGTTTGATATAGAGGAGAAATTGGAACGTCAACCTCCAAACGTTGCCAGAACCTCCAGGCATTAGCTTAGTAAGCAACTTGTGAGCAACCTAGACGGTTTCTCTCAATTATTGTTTGCTTAAATTATGCTTTAAATGATAAATGAATGTGTTTGATTGTTGATTCTGGACAGAAGGTCCAATGATTGTGAATGTGGAATGTATATTGAAGTTTTGTTTTAAAATGAATGTAAAGACCTAATTGCTTTGTAATGTGAGTGATTGTGGTAAATGCATTCCATTCATGATGCACAATTAGATAATGGCAGTTGTGACTAGAGTAGCCATCGATCAGAGCTTAAAGCTCAACAAGTGAAAAGAGCCTTAAGCTCAAACAATGATTAAGAGCCTAAGGTTCACTATGTATAATGAGCCCTGTATCTCTCAAGCAGATAAGGGACAGTTATTAATGAGCCCAGTATCTAAAATGGATACGGGACAGTTCAGGCACTCGGTCACTTCAACATAATAAATGGAAAGTGTCTCATGAGCATTTTATATGCATTTATATCAAGTATGATTGATTGATTGAAATGCCGAAATTTCCTATGCTGGAGTAAAAGTGTGATACATGATCTATTATGCAAAATTTTGAATTTCATGTTATGTGAAATGGTGTGTTGCATGAATTGAGTGAACCATTGATAATGGTTACCTCATTGAGTTCGTAAAACTTACCCAAAACTTGCAATTATTTTTCAGGCTTGAAAAATACCCCGTTAGACAAACGGGAGTATACCTATGGCATGCAAGTAAGGGATAGAGGTAGGGATCAGTTCGCATCTACATTGTATTTCTTTATTTTGGTACTGAATTGTATATTCATCAAATTTTTGTATCATTTATTACTGAACATTGTGGTATGCAATAACTTTTGGAATTGGACATGTTTTGTGTTCGTAATGGGCCTAAATGGCTACTGAAATTTTGATGTTTTTATTGCTAAGATTGAAAATGTTTATAAATTAAAGTGGGTCCAATTTGATTATTGATTTCCGCATACTATGTTGTGGTTTCAAAAAGAAAAAATTATACTAAATTTTGATTGATTGAGTGCTCTAGTATGCCACCCTCGCAGGGTACTGACTCGGATATCCTTCAGGATGTCGGGTATATATCTTGCGGGAGTGAGGTGTTGCAACAACCCTTTTATCTGATCATACATATTAATGTAATGCATCAAATGACAAAATATGCTATCAATAACATTTATTCATAATGCACGATTAGATTCACATATTCATTGGACCTAAGTTCGGCAATTAACAATTACACTTCTATTCCAACTCTAAATTATTCATTTGATAGCTCATAAATCATGGTATTTCATGCATCAAAAATCCAACTAGAACTATCATGCATATAGCCCTAATTCTTTCTCAATTTAAGAACATTATACAAACATCTTCCTTTAGCATAAATTCACCTTTATTATACTTCAAATCCATATCTAATTCATCCATGAATAAACTTATATAATCCACGATTTTCTCACACTAAAAACAAACATAAAACTTCTAAGTTTATCCAATAAATCTCCAGCAAACTTGATCATCAACATCATAAACAGTTCATTCCTATTTAAGCATCATTCTCATACTATCACTCATGCCATAAAGATCAAATTGTTACTTACTTATTAGGCTTCCAATTTAGCTCAAACTTTAGATTATACTAGGCCTCCATTCATTCATGATTCATCACAAACTTAAGGTGATAATGAACTGGTTTTAGCAACAAGATGAAGATAACATTCAACTAGTTTCTTAGCTATTTTGTGAAGGATTAAGGAGTGGATTTCATGTAACAATTTAGATAGGGTTCAAAAAAATGTAAAGGAGGAAGTAGGAGCAATTTTGTTGAAGGCAACAAAGAAAGAAGTAGGAGAAACTATACTGCAAAAACTTGCCTCATCAACAAGTTAGGTTTCATAAACTTATAAATACATATGTCTTAAGGTATGGAATCCAATTGTTCCATAATTAAGTTGCTATATGCTCCTTAAGAAGATGCCTTAATCTCTTATTATTTTGTCCACATGTGACACATTAATTGGTCCACTTGTCACTCTATAATTGTTCCATTTGTCATTTAATTACTAGTCCATTTATCACTCATGTAACTATGCCAAATGTCACTCAATTATAGGCTTAGTAACCCTAATTCTTCATGTATCAATTTATCCTATCACTTAGCATTTTTCCTAATTCAAATGTACATATTAATTCATCAATCTCCCAATTAATCACAATTAATTCCAAATTATAATTGGAACCCAATCAAACTAAAATTCAAGACATGACAATTCACAATTCACATCATAGTCATTTTAAAATCTTTCATACCCTGGGACATGTTAATTGAGTGCTTATGCTATCTTTGTAATGTGTACAAATATCAATTTTCGTGTGTGTATGCTATGCAATTGAAATGCTCTCAATTTTATTTTTCACTTTCAATGTTCTAGGGTTCTAACCCTAGACACGTTCTGGAAACTAGATATTAGAGAAGCCCTCTTCATCCTTTCTCCTTGGCTGACCTTCACATTTGCTTCTCTTCTTTTCACTTTTGTTTTTGGTCTCTCCAATTTACTCTCTCTCAAACATTCACGATTATATTAAAGAATCAAGTTAAATGTCTTACTTCATTTTTTTTATATACTCATTTAATGGATTCCACATGTCACCTTCCTAATAGTTCTCTTCTAATGACTCACCCTTCCACCAACACCATGTAAAATGACCAAATTGTCCTTTAGTGAATACCAAAAAGACCAAATTGCCCCTAAATGCATTTTATTCACCAACTAACAGAATTAAATCCCAAAAAATATTCCACAACTATCTTGTTATCAAATTGACCATAAAATACTAGAATTAGGGTCAATACGTATTGATTGCATGCTTTAAAAATTTTCTAATGGGTTTAAAATCATTAATACCCATTACTTTCCAAAAAAGGCATTTTAGTGCTAAACTTTTGAAACTCCCGACATCCATCCTATCGGACTTATTTTCAATCCGTTTCATTATCATTAGACTCTAATACTTATTCCAGATAATTTTCAATATTTAGGGTTAGGTCCCCCAAAAATCACTATTCATCCAAAAAACTATTCACTGAATATAAAAATTTATATTCAATAAAAGGAAAGGTTTCGGGTATTACATTTGATATTTTTAGGTAAACCTATTTTTTACATTTTAGACTTTAGGTTTTATAAATTTTGTGAAATTAACTTGTATTTAGCCTCTATTTTAAATATTAACCTACTATTAAATGTTGTTCCATCTTCTGATTGATATAATACAAGATCCACATCCTTGAGTTTAATAGTAAAAATATCAAATAAAATTTTTATTTATTTTAATAACTTTTATTATTAAAAATTAGTTAGTTTATTAATTACTTGATATATTTTTATAAACAAAAAAACTAGTTAGTTTTCATTTAATAATATCCTTCTTCAGCTAAATTTTAACTTCTTTGATGAGTAAAGATAGTTTTCTTCGTTAATCATATTTTAAATTATTCAATTTTGTTTAATCTTTTCTACATGTTAGTTTTATAATAGTTTAATAATGGTTAAACATTAATTCTCTTATCTCACCGGTATAATTTCTAGTCTAATTTCTAAAACATCAAAATTTACCCTATATTTTATAGTTTAAATATGAAGCAAAAAGTAATCATATAAAAATTATTTTCAAAATTTACTTCATGTTTATTTAAAGCAATATGTCACTTTTAGTTCTAATTTTGTAGTAATTTAGAAAAATTAGTAAATATGTACCATATTATATTAATCTCTTTTTTGGTATAATTTTAAATTAATACAAATTTCTTCTTTGTTTAAATCCTTCTATCCATTAAATTAACAACAAAATTTTTTTAGCAATAAAGTTTTACAGGTATGAGGGGAGAGTTTTAACTTATTATGAAAATGGATATATAAGAACATGCTTACTAATAAATTTATCATGATAGTTGATAGAAAATTATTTTTCTATATTTATATACCCATATTTAATGTATTTTGCTAATTATTTAGTAGTTTCATAGAATTTTTGGTAATTAAATTATTTCAGGTGTGCTTTATAGGTTATAATTGTCAGTATATACCAAGAGGAGATGTATTAAGGATGAAATCATTGTATGAAATGGAAGAATTGGACCAATTGTAGACTTACACAGTCGAGTATATATGTGGAGCTTTAATGACACAATTCTTGCCTGTTTAGAGTTACACACCTGTGTATATTACCCATATAAGTCTCTATAACCATGTAAAGTAACGAATTGAGGTGTTTTTGGAAGCACGCAATCACAAACATGACCATGTATGTGCCCGTGTATATCCTAAAAACTCTTATTTGTTGATATATAAGAATGATAAGAAGGCTAAATTAAGAGAGGCAGATTAAAAGCAAATGAATTCAGACAGATGCATTGAGATTCATCAACGACACCTATAAATGAAGGGCAAAAACATTAAAAATATTCAACAAGTCATAAAGAAGAAGATCAAATAGTGGAAACATTAAGTCAATTCTAGCTTTCTAGAAATTTCATATCAAGGCTTTCAATCTTATTCATTATTTTCTTATACTTGATAAGAAATTAAAAGATTCAAAGAAAGTTATATGTGTTAAGTTACGAAATTAGAGTTAGTACCTTAATAGACTTACAAATATTATGTAACATCCCGTTCTCCTATTAAGGGTTAGGACTCAAAATTTCAGTACATATGAGCTCAAAGAGAGATTAAGGAAATGCATTTTCTTGCTCATGCATAAAGTTAGCATATG
>JANZXR010019156.1:0-15540 GCA_027575705.1 Erythroxylum echinodendron
TCCTGAGTGATACGAATTATTGTAAGCAAATTCAATTAAAGGTAAATGGTCATCCCATGAGCCTTTAAAATCCATAAAATAAGCTCTGAACATTGCCTCTAGAGTCCGTATTATTCTCTCTAATTGTCCATCAGTTTGTGGATGCAAAGTCGTACTAAAGTGCAACTTAGTTCCCAAAGCCTCTTGTAAGTTTTCCCAAAACCTAGATGTAAACCTGGGATCTCTATCCGAGACTATCGAACTTGGAATCCCATGAAGTCTAACTATCTCATCTATGTATTTCTTTGCCAACACATTCAAAGAATCCTTTTGCTTAATTAGCAAGAAATGTGCTGACTTAGTTAGCCTATCAACAATTACCCATATTATATTATGCTTCCTACTAGTTCTTGGCAATCCCATCAAGAAATCCATTGTAATCTTCTTCCATTTCCATTAAGGAATCGACAAAGGTTTAATCTTGCCTGAAGGTGCTTGGTGCTCAGCCTTGACTTGCTGGCACACTAAGCATCTTTTAGTGTTTTCTGCAACTTCTTTCTTCATTCCTTTCCACCAGAAATGTTCCTTCAAATCTCTATACATTCTCGTACTTCCTAGGTGCATTGCGTAAGGCGTATTGTGTGCCTCATTAAGAATTTCATTTTTTAGCCCTAGCATATCAGGAATACATAGTCTGCTCCCTACCACCATCAATCCATCTTCCCTTACCTTTATTTCAGAAGGTTTACCATTTTTAATCTCTTCTCTGAGCCTACTCAAGAACTCATCTTGTTCTTGTAATTCCTTAATCTTTTCATTCAATACTGGCCTTACTCTAAAGTTTGCCAATATACAATTAGCTTCAGTTTGTCTAAATGTCACTATAAGTTTGGCTAATTCCTTTAATAAAGGAATATACACTATCTCTATATGTGCCATAGTCGATTTTCTACTCAGTGCATCCACTACTACATTAGCCTTCCCTGGGTGATAATCAATCATTAAGTCATAATTCTTTAACAATTCTAACCATCTTCTCTATCTCAAATTCAACTCTTTCTAGCTCATCAGATACTTAAGACTCTTGTGGTCTGTAAATACCCTAATAGTGACTCCATACAAATAATGTCTCCATATTTTCAATGTAAAAATTATGGGAGCTATCTCCAAGTCATGCGTAGGATAATTCACCTCATAAGGTTTCAATTGCCTAGAAGCATAAGCAATCACCTTATCTCCTTGCATCAACACACAGCCCAATCCCTTCTTTGAGGCATCACTGTACACTGTGTATCCATCACTACCCGAAGGCAAGGTCAAAATTGATGCACTCGTCAATTTGTACTTAAGCTCCTTAAAGCTCTTCTAACATTCATATGTCCACACAAACTTCTGGTTCTTCCTTGTCAATTTGGAAAGTGAAGCAGTTGTCATGGAAAAGCCCTCCACAAACCTTTTGTAATATTCGGTTAAACCCAAGAAACTTCTCACCTCAGCTACATTCTTAGGTGCTTCCCATTTCACAACTGGTTCTATCTTCCTTGGATCCACATGCACTCCTTTCTCCAAAACTACATGTACAAGGAACACCACTTCCTTTAACCAAAATTCACATTTATCAAATTTAGCATATAACTCTTCCTTCCTTAATGTCTTCAAATCAAGCCTTAATTTTTCCTCATGCTCCTCGTCACTCTTGGAACAAACCAATATGTCATCAATAAGACTATGATAAAATGGTCTAAGAAAGGCTTGAAGACTCTATTCATCAAGTCCATAAAAGCTGCAGGTGCACTCGTTAACCCAAAAGGCATGACCAAAAACTTAAAGTGGCCATACTATGTTCTAAAAGCAGTCTTTAACACATGGGACTCCTTTATCTGTAATTAGTGGTAGCATGATCTCAAATCTATCTTAGAAAAGACCTTTGTCCCTTACAACTGATCAAACAAATCATTTATACGTGGGAGCGGATATCTGCTCTTAATGGTGATATGGTTGAGCTTCTTATAATCCAAACACATCCTCAATAATTCATCTTTCTTCTTTACAAAAAGGACCAGAGCTTCCCAAGGTGAAGAGCTCGACCTTATGAACCCTTTCTCTAATAATTCTCCCAATAGCTCCTTAAGCTCCTTCAATTCTGCCAGAGCCATTCTATAAGGCGGAATCAATATTGGCATTGTGCCCGAAAGAAGCTCTATGGGAAATTCAATTTCCCTAGGTGGTGGTAGTCCTGGTAATTTCTCGAGAAAGACATCCGAAAATTCCATAACCACAGGTATTTCTTCTAACTTCCCTCTATCTGCCTTTGTGTCTACCACATAGGCCAAAAATGCTTCACATCCTTTCTTTATCAGTTTTTCTGTTGTTAAAGTTGAAACCGTTCTAGTCGGAATCACTTTTTTATCCCTTATAAACACCACGTTTTAACCATTGCCAGTTTCAAATTCCACGATCTTTTGTCTGTAATCCAAGTTGACATTATATTTCTCCAAGGTGTCCATACCCAAAATCACATTCTAATCCTCCCATCCTCAATGGAATTAGATCCACCACTAATTGCCCCCTCCAATATGTATCTCACAGTCTCTGTATACTTGACTAATAATAATACATTCTCCAATTGGAGTACTCATCACCAAAGGAGTATCTAATGGGCTTAATTCTCTACCATGCACAGTTCGAATCGATGACACAAACGAATAGGTAGAACCCAGATCAATCAAAACAATTACGTCATCATCAGATAATTTAACCGTACCAGTGATGACCTTCGAAGATGTCTCTGCATCCTCCCTTGTTATAGCAAATAATTTAGTTCGTGCTTGCCCTCTCGGTCTCCCTGAAGGGTTCACTTTCTTAGCCACATCATAACTTTAATTGCCTATTTTCGTTACTGTCCTGTGTCCCACTATCTCGGCCCTCTTTAAACCTTGCATCTGACTTCTCTCATGTCTTGGATTCTGAGGGCATTCTCTTTCCATATGTCCTTTCTCCCTACAATTGAACACGCTCCAGTCAATCGTTAACATTCCCCTCTATGAAACCTTCTACAATGTTCACATTTGGGAATGGGTGGCTTATCCCCATCTCCCCTCCTACTACCTCTAGCCGTTGAGGCTTGATGTGAAACAGTAGAAGTTCTCATAGGTCTAGGTTTGTTTGCACCACTGCTCCTCTCCTCAGACTGTACAGGGAAAGCCCTAGTACTCCTCTCGGGTATAGAAGTACTACCTCCCTTCTTGGACAGTTCTCTCCCCTTTCTCTTCTTGTTCACTGCACTCTTGATGTTCTCCACATTTTCCACTCTCAATGCTGCTTTAACCAGCTGTTCGAAGTCATAGAAATTATGTGCCACCACGTTCTCTCTGATGGCCAAGTACAGTCCTGCTTCAAATCTCCGACACCTAGCCACTTCGCTCATCATTAACTCAACTACATATCGGGCCAATTGTGTAAATCGGCGCTCATATTCACTCACCGACATCTCCCTCTGGGTGAGGCTTAAAAAATCTCTCTACTTTTGCTGGATGTACACTTCAAACAAATACTTCTTTTTATACATTGCTAAGAAATCTTTCCATGTGAGCACTGGCGATCTCATCTGACTCCTCGGTACACTCTCCCACCAATGCAGAGCATCTCCCTTAAGCAAATTAGCAGTATACACAACCTTCTCATCATCCTCACAATCCATTTGATCCAGTATCCTCTCGGCCTTTCTTATCCAAGTCTAGGCTTCTTCTGGATCTGTGGTCCCATAGAAATCCACTGGCCTATACTTCCTCAGCTTGCCGAACTGCTTCCCCTTCTTAACTGGGGCTGAAGCAGACGCTTACGGCATCTGACCCATAGCCTGGACAAAGGCTTGAGTAAATGCCTGAAATAATCTCGGATCCAAGAGAAGCACTTGTTCTGGCAAAACGGGCGACTCCTGTATCTGTGAGCGAGAGGGCTCAATGTTGTGCCCTACAAAAGTGTCAGCATCCCCTGGGGCTCTACACTCATCCGTGCCCTCCTCTCTTAGTAAAGGGTCAGGTGCAACCGATCCTTACAATATTCCTCGTGTCCTCTTACAAGGTGGCATTTCACTCCTTCAATAGAAACACTAAGGATTATCTTAAATTTTATTTCAATCCTATTTCTTACATGTATGTATGTCATTTAATGCAATTCAAACAATTTAACAATGCAAACACTTAATCACCTAGCATAGCAATTCATCCTACCATGCATTCTAAGCCTAGGAAAGACCTAAGCTCTGATACCACAAGATGTTGGACCCCGTTTCTAGAGCCCAACTATCAGGAATATCAAAGACTTGAGCATATTATCCTATAAGGTTGTTTCCATGGGATCTTTCTAGCCAAAACCAGTTCCGGTAGCGGAATCACAAATTGGCTTCTTCAGAGAAATTGTAGCTCCATGTCTCTAGTTAATTATGAAATGATTAGCAAAAATTTTGATAGAGATGTCATATTTAGACCATTTAAGTACAGTTTCGAAGAGGACTTCGAGTTCTATAACTTCCCTGAAGACCTTGAAAAGGGATTTTGTCATCTAGAGGGTCAAAATTTTCACATTTATAAAATTATCCCGAGAAGGTCTGCCTAGCAGAAATATATCCCTTCAAATGGACATGAAATGAGCTAGGACACAAACACACACAAATAAGCCCGAGAAGGTCCGCTTAGTGCACATATGTCCCTCCAAAGGGACATGAACTGAGGAGAAACACTGGAATACCCAAGAAGGTCCGCTTAGCGGACATATGTCCCTCTAAAGGGACATGCACTAAGCAGAAACACTAGAATACCCGAGAAGGTCCGCTTAGCAGACATATGTCCCTCTAAAGGGACATGCACTGAGTAGAAACACTGAAATACCCAAGAAGGTCCGTTTAACGGACATATGTCCCTCCAAAGGGACATGCACTGAGCAAAAACACTGGAATACCCAAGAAGGTCCGCTTAGAGGACATATGTCCCTCCAAAGGGACATGCACTGAGCAGACACACTGGAATACCCGAGAAGGTCCACCCAACGGACATTAAGTCCTCCTAATGGACCTTTACGGGTCAGATTCCAAATTTCTAGCCCTTCAATCACATCTAATAACCTTCACGCATATCCTATTATTCCTATTTCAATTTCCTCATCATTTTCACCTCCATTTCATCTCTAACTTATCAAGGCATCGCGAGACAACCCGAGGCAGAGGGAAAAATACGAGGTACTTTATTGCTTAGTCTGGCTTTTATGGAAGCTTTACTCATTCTTCTTCCCATTTCAAAACACCATAGAACTCATTTTCTATTAACTCAAGCAAAGAAAAAGTCTATACAACTGTCCCATATTCACCCTATGCAGCATCACTAACTTGTAATGAGAATAACTCTCAACTCCGATATACAAAAATTTCATATTTATATCATTGGAAAGCTAGAAAGATAAACTACAACTTTCATGAAGACGACTATGGCTAATTCTACCTAAATCGATACAGTTTTTCCTTTGAATTCAAAAACAATTTCTACATCTATGAAAGCTTGCAAAATGCAATATCTCTTTATATCTATTCAACTACTAAGTACTTTAAAATAACATCATCATACATAACTGCAAATCCTCAAATTCTCATTCTCATTACTAAACAAAGTAAATGTTTAATCAGCTTTAGTTACATATCAACAGACACATCAAATTAATACAAAATACAAAGGATGCTCATGTTTGATATGCCTATAAAGCTATCTAAAAAATAATTGTCACTAGCTTAATACAAAATATTTCTAGCTATCTTGGAGTTCTGAATGCCTTGTAAGGATCGCTAATCTTCTCGTTCGGCACCTGAGGAGGGAAAATTATGAGTTGTGCTATACAGCTCAGTGGATAATATATTTATAGCCATTGGCAACGAGCCACACAATCAAACATATATATAAACATTCATATAGGCATACACTTCTTATCTTAATCTAGAAATGACAGTTCAACATTTACAATTTCAATTCATATTTTAAAATTCAATACATCATCACGTAGGACATATTGGATATGATTTAACATCAAAGCATAATACATAACTTCATTAAAACTTAACGCGTCAAGGATGCAGATGCACAAACAAATGGATCGAGAGTTTCGTGGAACAAAATAGAGAAACTGAAGTTTACTCTGTGAACAAAACGAGTCCATTTTTCAAATCTCGTGTGCCACAAGTAGGTAGCCGGGAGAAGGCTTTACGTCAACGTGCATGCGACTATGAAACGGTACCTCTCTCGCCCAAACACAGTAAAATCTCATGCTCAATTTAATCAATCACAAGTTCATATTCACATGCTTTTTCTTCTTTCCATTTAGAACAAAATGCCATGATACAATTCCAAGGCTAGCATAATTATACTCACCATTCAATTTTTATCACATGCCATACATTATAATGCAAATCTCCACAATATTTCAAAGCAAATCATTTTAACTCACAACACACATGCAAGGAAAATTTGATCATTACACAATAACAATAAATAAATTACCCACCTTGAATTCCTTGCTTAGAAACTTGCTTTAAAATGCCTCTCTTCTTGCTCCTTTTGCCTCTCCTCTTGATTTCCTTCAATATTGGCAAAATTTCCAATTCAATAGGAATCCAAATTGAGAACCTGACGACACATTCACTAAAATTGATTCTAGAATACTTAAACCCATGCATTTTCCAAGCTTCATAAACCAAAATCCTTCTAAAAATCTAAAGGATTAAAATTGCTCTCACCTTGAATCTTCATCAAATAATGAGATTTTTAGCTCAAATGAAAGCTCTTCGCTTCCTCTTTCTTTTTCTCTTCTTGAACAACCTCAAAATGTCTCTTAAAGACTAAGAAAAGATGAAACCTAGCTTGTCTTCTTCCTTCTAAAAAAAATGACTCTCTCTCTCTCCTTTCTATCTTCTTTTTCATTGTTTTCTTCTTTCTCTCCCTTATTCACATTTTTCTCCTCCTTTAAAGCAAGACAACATTTTTCCTCTTCCCATTTTACCCTTAATGAGTGCTAAAAGTCATCTTTGCCCTTCCTTTAATGCTTCTTACCTTTTAACCTTAAGTGGCATGCCAAAATTGCCCTTACACATTCTTACTACTTTAATCTAATTAACCAATATAATAAAATCCTACTAACACTAAAAATATTATTAACTCCAACAATAATTCTGTCATGACCTCATAATTCATTCTAAGGCAAAAATTCAAATTTCATGCTTATTCCATAAACTATCATGCTTAATTCAACAAAAAATTTTCAGGAGCCAACATACAAGGGAGACCTAACTTCTAAGGTGATAAAGTTGAAGTATAGTACTTGCGTTTTTTTTAGAAACAAGAATGGCTCAAAGGTCTGATCAGCTAATACTGAGGAGTCTAGATAGAATTCTTTTGTTTAGTTTCTCCTTTCATCTTGAACTTTTTGTATAGAGCTTTAAACTCACAAGTTTTATGTTATGTAGAAACATGGATTATAAGATGTATGACAATGTAAGTTTCATTTTGTGAATGAAATAAGGAGTTTGATCTTTGGAAATAATATTCTGTATGATGCTATAATATGTTGATGTGATTGCTCTAACATGCCATTTTTATAGAGTATGTTCTTGAATGTCCTCTGGATGTTCAAGCATATGCTCTATAGTAGTGGTGTGTTACATTTTTAGTATCAGAGCATGGTTTGGCATCCTCAGGGATATATAAGAACATTTAGATATGATATATAGTGAGAGACTTGTATAGTGATTATAATTATTGTTTGTTATAGGTCATCTGATATAGGCGATCTAGTCATAGAGTCAAATGACCTTGAGTCCATAGGAGCCAATAAAGAGTCTCCAGTACCTCAGTTTCAACAAATGTCTCCCAGAATTCTTAAAGGGAGAGAGACGAGGTATGATAAACTTAGGAAGCAGAGGGTTGTAGACTTCTATAGAAGTATAGAACCTACCGAGGCATAATGTTAGTTGGAATGAACGGAGCGGGTGTTTGATCAGGTGGACTATGGGTTTGATGATAGGTTTGACTATGTAGTCTTACTACTACAAGGTTTGGCTTATCAATGGTAGAAGACTGTTTCTGGCAGTTGTGCCTGACCTTGTTGATTATCATGAGAAGACTTCCTGATGGTTTTTAAGGAGAACTATATGCCAAGATTTACTTGGATAGAAAGACGAAGGAATTCCTAGATCTAAAATAGGAAAATCTTACTGTAGCTGAGTATAAGGTATGATTTAATGAATTAATAGGTTAGGCTACTACTTTGATTATGACTGAGGAAGATAAGTGTAAGTGAGTTGAAGATGGACTGAATATGGAGATCAGAACAAGATTGACCCTTACTAATTTGAGTAGTTTTATTGAGCTGAGAGCTGCTTCAATTCGATTTGAACAG
This sequence comes from Erythroxylum echinodendron, assembly GCA_027575705.1. NCBI lineage: Eukaryota > Viridiplantae > Streptophyta > Magnoliopsida > Malpighiales > Erythroxylaceae > Erythroxylum > Erythroxylum echinodendron. The sequence continues at coordinate 8,416 of JANZXR010019156.1, forward strand.
TTACTGAAGGATGGACAAGGAGAGTATAGGCAAGAGTTTAGAATTAAGAGACATAGTGAGTCTCAAGTTGATTCTGTGAGGAGATTCACTAAATGCCAGAATAGATCGTTCCAATGACAGACTAGATCGAGAGAGTCGAGGTTTAAACTAAGAGATTTTTTTGTTCATGCTGGTAGTGATAGAGGTCAAGTACCAGGAGGGCAGACACAATAGATGCCTAGTTGTGAGCACTATAGAAAGAAACATGGTGGGGAGCATTGGAAGATATCGAAAGCTTGCTTTCTTTGTGGCTCTTTTAAGTATCAAATTAGAGCCTGTCCTGTAACATTGGGACCACAGTCTGGAGTGAGAGGGGGATTAGTGATTGAGATGACAGTCTAATAAAGTGGAGCTAGTGGAGTAGGATAGATAAGTAAAGGTAGAGGTAGAACAAGTTCAGCAAGTCCTAGTGTTAGAACTTAGGTGCAGAGTAACCAACTGTAGACCCAGGCTAAAATCTTTACTATCACCAGACAGAAGGCCCAAAACTTCCTAGATGTTGTTGCAACTGTGTTACATGTCTTTAAATTTAAAGCATTTGCATTGTTAGATCCAGGATCTACACATTCATTTATCATGCTACATCTGACATCTAAACTGCATTATGAGAGAGAGATGTTGAAAATTCGCCTAGAGTTGAGTACTCCAGTTTGTAGTACTATAATGATTAAGGAAGTATATAATAGGTGTATTATTTAGGTTGACCAAGCAAAATTGAAAGCCAATTTGATAGTATTATAGTCGAAAGAGATAGAACTTATTTTAGGTATGGACTGGCTTACCGCACAAAAGGTTGTGATGAACTGCTACACTAAGGAGGTGATTATTGAATCTCCCATTCAACCTAGAGTAATATTTCGAGGTGTTAGTCAAGCAGTACTAGCTAGGTTGATTTCCTCAATGAGTGCTTTGATATTGATTCGATATGGATACGAGGCTTATTTAGCCTATATGACTGATACCTGGAATGAACAGACAATTTAGACTATTCTTGTTAGGGATTTTCTGGATGTGTTTCCTACTAAATTATGGGTTTACCCCCAGATAGGGAGACGGAGTTCTCAATTGACCTTTTTCCAAGTATTGCTCCTATATCTATTCCTCCGTATAGGATGACACTTGTGGAACTTAAGAAACTTAAAACTCAATCATAGGAGTTGTTGGATAAGGGTTTTATCAGACCTAGTGTATCACCTTAGGGAGCTCCAGTTTTGTTTGTAAACAAGAAGGATGGGACTTTGAGATCATGTATTGATTAAAGGTAGTTGAATCGAGTGATAGTGAAGAACAAGTATCCTTTATCAAGGATAAATGATTTACTTGATCAATTGCTTAGGTGTTTACTAAATTAGATTTGAGATCAGGGTATTATCAGTTAAAGATTGTAGAAGCTCAAAGACATGGGAACTTTGAGTTTTTGGTGACGCCTTTTGGGTTGACAAATGCTCCTGTAGCTTTTATAGCATTGATGAATAAAGTGTTCCAACTTTACTTAGATCATTTTATGATTGTATTCATAGATGATATTTTGGTGTATTCGAGGAGTAGAGAGGAATATTATGAGTATTTAAGGTTAGTCTTATAGATAATAGAGAGAAGCAATTTTATGTCAAGTTCAGTAAGTGTGAATTTTGGCTTGATCAAGTGGTGTTCTTAGGTTATATAGTATTTGGACAAGGCATACAGGTAGACCTAAAGAAAGCTGAGGCAGTGATGAAGTGGGAAGCTCCGAGAATGTGTTTGAGATCTGGAGTTTTATTAGACTAGCATGATGCTATGGGAGGTTTGTTGAGGGGTTTTCATTAATCTCAACCCCTTTGACAAGGCTTCTGAGGAAAAATGTACCACTCAAATGGACTGACCAAAGGAGTTTTGAGGAATTCAAACACCAATTAACTATAGCATAGGTATTAGCTATTCCATCAGGATTTAGAGGTTATGTCGTGTATAGTGATGCTTCACACTAGGGGTTAGGATGTGTTTTGATGCAGTATGGCAAAGTGATTGCATTTGCATCGAGATAGTTAAGGTCTCAACTATCTGGTACATGATTTAGAACTTGCTATAGTGGTGGATTTGGAGACATTATCTATATGGTGAAACATTTCAGATATTTATAGATCTTAGAAGTTTGAAATATTTATTGAGTCAGAAAGAACTAAATATGAGACAAAGGCAATTGATTGAATTGCTTAAGGATTATGATTGCACAATTAAATACCATCCTGGTAAAGCTAATGTTGTGGCTGATGTATTAAGTAGGAATTCTCATAGCAGTGTAGCACTAATTCAAACGTCGAGATTACCAAACCTAGTACAACTGAGAGCATTGAATGTTGAGCTAAATTTGGGGCAAAGTGAAGCACTGTTAGCTATGTTGAAGCTTAGACCAGTATTGCATGAAAGGATCAGACAAGCTCAAAGTAAGGATCCAGAATTAGTGAAGTTATTTAGGAAGTTGAAACAGAACTCGAATTCTAAGTTTGAATTGAAAAATGATACATTGTGGTTGAAGCAGAGATTATGTGTACCTAATGTTGATGATTTAAGAAAAGAGATTTTTGAGGAAGCTCACATAGCAGCCTATGATATGCATCTTAGTACTGCTAAGATGTATAATATGCTAAAACAACATTTCTAGTGGCCAGGGATGAAGAAACAAGTGCTAGAGTATATTACTAGATGTTTGACTTATCAACATATTAAGACAGAGCATCAGGCTCCAGGTAGGAAGTTACAGTCACTACCTATTCTGAAGTAGAAATGGGAAAGGATCATTATGGATTTCATTTTGAGTTTGCCGAGGACTCCAAGGAAAGATGATGCCCTATGGGTCATTGTTGACAGATTGATGAAGTCGGCTCATTTCTTAACTGTAAGAGAGAATAATACGCTGGATCAGTTAGCCTGAAAGTATGTTAATGAAGTAGTTAGATTACATAGAGTTCTAGTGTCTATTATATTGGATCGGGACCCTAGATTTACTTTTAGATTTTGGGGTAGTTTACAAACAACTTTGGGTATACGGTTAAACTTTAGTATAGCCTTTCATCTTCAAATAGACAGACAATATGAGAGGACTATTAAGACTGTTGAGGATATGCTCAGAGCTTGTGTTTTGGAGTTTCAAGCAGCATGGGATCAATACGTAGCTTTCATTAAATTTGCATATAATAATCACTATTATAATAGTATCGATATGGCACCATATGGGGCATTATATGGCAGAAAGTGTCGTTCGCCTTTGTATTAGGATGAAGAGGGTCTAAGGATTATTGAAAGACTAGAGTTGAGTCAAAATACTATTGATAAGGTTAAATTAATCTACGGTAGAATTAAAGCAGCTCAAGATAGACAGAAAAGTTATACAGATCAACACCAGAGATATATGAAGTACCAAGTGGGAGACAAGGTGTTTATGAAAATATCTCCTTGGCGAGGAGTGCTAAGGTTTAGTAAAAAGGGTAAGTTAAGCCTTAGATACATTGGTCCATGTGAAATTACTGAGAGAGTTGGACTATTGGCTTACAAATTAGAATTACTAGCAGAGATGACTCAGATCCATAATGTGTTTCATGTTAGTATGCTCAGGAGGTATCGGTCAGATTCGACATATATGTTACTAGTATAGGAAATTGAAATTACAAGTAATTTGAGTTATGTTGAAAAATTGGTTAAGATGATTGGTTATCAGACTAAGCAATTGAGAAATTGAGTGATTCCATAGGTTAAAGACCTCTAGAGGAATCATTTGAGAAAAGAAGCTACATGGGAAACCAAGGAGAACATGAGGAAACAATACCCCCATCTGTTTGATCAATCAGGTAAGAATTTTAAGGATGAAATTTCTTAAGGGGGAGAATTGTAATAGCTCGTTTTTCATACTAAGGGTTAGAACCTTAGACTATTGCACATAAGTAATATCATTGAGAATTTATGAAATGCATTTCATTCACATATATATCATTAGCATACACACATGAATTATGATTTTGTACACATTACAAAGATAGTATATCCACTCAATTGACTTATTTCAGGGTATAAAAGGTTTAAAATGATCATGAGGTGAATTGTGTATTGTTTATGTCTTGAACTTTGATTTGGTTAGTTACAATTAATAATTTGGAATTAATTATTACAATTGGGAGATTAATGAATTAATATGTACATTTGGACTAGAAAAATGTCACGTGGCAAGACAAATTGACACATGGCAGTAGAAATAAGTGACACATGGCATTAGGATTGAGTGACAAATGGCTTAGATAATTATGTGAAAAATGGCTTGGAGATTGAATGACAAATGGCTTAGAGATTGAGAGACAAATAGACTAAGTATTTAAGTGACATTTGGTAGGTTAAGAAGAAGACATGTAGCATGGTTCTTTACTTAACAAGTGTCATAACACTCACAATACACTTACCCTACATGACATACACACTTGACATAACCATCTTCTCTTTTTTTTTTGCGCTACATGCTATCATCTTCTTCTTTTCTCATTTTCGATACTCACATCCAACCCTGACAAATTTGAGTTTTGCCAAAATTCTTCACTTTGCCACTCTAATATTTTGTTGTCTTCTTTTTGTTACTGAAAACCCAACCTATTCCACCTTGGATTTATGATGATCTTACAAGCTTGGAGGGATAGATTAACTTGATGAATTGAGGAGGCTTTTGAGTTGAACAAGTAAGTAAATTACTGACTTATTGTGACATATGTTAGTATAACATTTATGATGATTGTTTAGGGATGAATTGGATATGATAATGGTGTTTAATGAGTGATGGGATATTGATGAATAAATGGATACAATCATGTCCTATTTTTGAGTGCATGAAAAACAATAGTTATGAGTTATTGTATGGATGATTTTGAGTTACGATTTGAGGTGAAATTCATGAGGAATTGAAGTATAATTAACGAACTATTAAGAAGATGTTTTGAATTTAGTATGAATTTATTAAGAAATCTAGAGAAATTGAAGGAGAATAGAGACTGAACACTCAGTTCACTCATCCCACGATCATGGGAAGGTCCTCCACGATCGTAGGTGATGCCTTGGAAATGAAATTTTCTGTTTTGTTTGATTGTTGAACTAACTAAGGATAAGTTACTTTACTTTTATGCGTTTGAACTTTGTTGAGGCTTAAAATAAACCTAGTTTGATGTTGAATTAGTTAGTTAAGTGTTTAATAAGTTTAGGTTGTTAATTGATGTTATAACTTAAGGAAAGGATTGTCTTGATATCAATGTATTGAAATCTAGAAATTATGAGTCGTTAAAGGAATTAAGATGTTCTTATGAATGCAAATATGATTAAAAGGATATGAGTAATATGTATTAGATATAAATGAATGAATGGTGAATGTATGATTGATGAATTTAGAATAATCAAGTTTACATAAGGTATAAATCTAATTACAAAATGGTAGTATACAAGCAATAAAGTTTGAATGATCTGAAAGCATATAAGTACATTTAAGAACTTTGTATATTAATAAATACCTGGAAGGTCAATTAAGCATGCATTGAATATGACATATATATATGTGCATGATCGAATATTCAAATGATCGATCAACTTGTTAATGTGTAAAATATGTGTGTATCACATGACTAAAGAAGCACAAATTGATCGTCAGCATCTGGACATTACCGGGTCATTAAAGCAATAGCTTATTTAGAGTGTACTGTGAGTTAACCTAGATATTTTCTCACCATTATTGGTTTATTTCTGTCTAAATTTCAGTTATTAAACTGTTATTAATATGAATGTGATAATTCCAGCCATTGATTGTTAGAGGAGTTTGATATTCGAAATTTTATTAGGAGTGCTTTTTAATTGTATGTGAATTTAGAAAATGTGTACTCAACTGAATGTTGAATGCCGGACTCAAATCCAATGAATGTGATAAATGACTGTGCACATTGGATGAAAGCTTTTGATAGCATATTATATAAATTGATGCATTTCATCACATTGTTATGCATGATCAGATAAAGGAGTTATGACTAGAGTGACCAGACTAAAAAAGAGCTTAAAGCTCATAAATGTACACAAAGAGCCATATGCTCAGTTATTAATAAGCCCAGTATCCACAATAGGTACGGGACAGTAAATGAAATGATCCTAGTATCCACAATGGATATGGGATAGTAAATAGGCACTCAGCTAAGACAAAGTAAAAATGAATAGAGTCATATGTGCATTTGCATATATAACTTGATATGTATCATATAGATGATTGAATTGAATTATTGGATTGTACCAAAATAGTGAAGCGAAATATTGTATCCAAGTTGTACTTATTGAAGTAGATAAAATGTGACGTAATATTCAATATTGGATGATATGAGTTGCTTGTGAATTGGATTATGAATTATCCTTGTGTTTTGATATGAGTAAGCACATCGATGATGGTTCACTTATTGAGTTCACAAACTCATCAAATTGCAACATTAATTTTTAGGTATAAGGGGGACCTAACTTCTAAGGTGATAGAGTAAAAGTATAGTAATTGTGTTTTCTTGGAAACAAGAATGGCTCAAAGGTCTTGTTAGTTGATACTGAGGAGTTTAGATAGAATACTTTTGTTTAGCTTCTCCTTTCATGTTGAACTTTTTGTATAGAGCTTTAAACTCCCAAATGTTATTTATATAGAAACATAGGTTATGAGATGTATGACAATGTAAGTTTCATTTTGTGAATGAAATGAGGAGTTTGATCTTTAGAAATACTTATGTTCAGTATGATTCCATAGTAAGTTGATGTGATTACTCTAACATGCCATTTTCATAGGGTATGTTCTTGAATGTCCTCTGAATGTTCGAGCATATGCTCTATAGTAGTGGTGTATTACATTTAGATTTTAGGATCAGATTAATTCCCTCTTCGTGGGATTGACACCTTTAGTATTACGCTAACAAATCGTGCACTTGCATGTTATTGAGGGTTAATAATTAAAACTTACACATAACCAAACCACCTAGCCAATAACTTTCTAACAATCTAACTTGCTTTGTTTTATTCTTATGATTATGATTTTCTAATATGTTTCTTCTTTTCTTATGTATT
>JANZXR010019195.1:0-15535 GCA_027575705.1 Erythroxylum echinodendron
TGATTGATAAACAATTAATTATAATGAATGAAAATGACGAATAAAATAACAAATCATAACTCATACCTTCTCAAAAAAAACCTGAACGTCTTCTAACTTTGAATGGTTTTAGACAGAGAACAAGGTAAGAGAAAGGAGTGTTTATTTACTCGTGCTTCAAGAAGGCAGAAGAGGCCTCCTTATATAGATACAGACTCAAGAAAAAGTCAAAAATAGTAAATTACAGGTGGCCTGACATTATGGCCGACAGATTTAACAAAAGGAAAAGGAAAAGTAAAAAGAAAACTACTGGAAAAGTAAGTTAAAGTAATGTACAGAGAAAAGCAGAGCATTTCTGCCACTGCTTTATGGTCACTGGGACCTACATTTTTATAAAAGCAGATTCTTTTGTCTTATTCTCTAATAATTGCCTCTACTGAGTCGTTGTCACACTGTTTGCTTTCAGAGCTGGATGGACAGTGACTGCAATGATGTAATTTGTGACCTTGCATTTGTCTGCAGAGGGCATCTTTCCAACGATGATTGAGTGCAGCGAAAATTCCTTCTAATTGAAAAAATGGCTGAATGAATTGTTGCACTACTTGAATGGAATCCTTCTGAATTGGTTGCTTGTATACTGAAGTCATTAAAACTTGTTGTCCTTTGTAATTGATCCTGACCATTGATTGTTCATCTATACGTGATGCTTGCATGTAGACTCCTTCTAAACAGTTTAAATTGAATTGATTTATTAGCTCCCAATCGATTGGATGCTGTGGTGGTGCATCGAGTAAGGGATAGGTGCCATGACTAACACCTATAGTAATAAATGCAATTCTGGGTAGAATTATATCTGCATCATTGATGGTGTCTTGTGCTTTGAAAATTGGATAACTGCTCCAGATTTTTAAATACATCTCTCGGTCTTTTGCAAATCGATCTTTGTAGTTTTTCACTGCTTGAATAAATCCTGCTGGAAACTCAGAAAGAATCTGAGTATTGATAATATAGAGTGTGTCTATTAAACCACTTTGAAATAGTAAATAAGTAGTTAAAGGGTCTGCTTCTGGTAAAACAATGGCTTTGGGTCCGTATCGACCTCGATTTTGGGGATAATAGTGAAAGATTTTGTGTTCTTCGGTCCAAGAGTTGATATTTTGGAAACAGTCAAGGAACATTTCGGAGGTTAATCTTTTTGCTTCTGTCTGAATTTGCTTACTGGGAATAGAATTAATTCGGTCAAGATTGACTGGTTTTCCAAGAACTTGCATTTTTTGAGTGGTTGGTGTAGAAGGTGGTGTTTTAAGGACTTGGCTATATTGAGGTTTGAGTGTAGGATTTTGTTTTTTATATTCGGCTAAAGATTTTTCTGCTTCAGCACGGTTGGTAAAACTTTTGTGAATGATTCCTTAACGTCAACACGTGTTTTCGTTAGCAAAGTGGTATCAGAGCTAGCTATTATCCACTACGTCAGGTGTTCAAGTCCCAGCGACAACGTTGGGTTCCGACTCACCCGGAGACCGGTTGTGTGCGAGAGCGTGCCGGCACTAAGCCGAAGCGTGGTGGATGTATATATAGATTTGGTATCCGTTAATGTCAACACGTGTTTTCGTTAGCAAAGTTCTGCTTCAGCATGGTTGGTAAAACTTTTGTAAATGATTCCTGAATGTCCTACTATATGAGTGGCTGCTTTATGCTAGGCATCAAAATAATTATTAAAAATATATAAGTTAGAATGTTAAAATGGATTAGTAAAATTGGTTATGTGACTGAAAAATATTAAAAATGTTAAATGTTTTGTTATGAATTAAATATTGTATTTAACTAATGTAATAAAAAGTCTCATGTAATTTAAAATCTTGTGATAAAATTATAAATATTTAATGTAGGTAAATATAAATATTATAATGACTTATTAAGTCACATGTGTGATTTATTAAGTCACGCTTGTGATAAAAACAAAAGTTAATTATATTTATTTATTTCAATTAATTAAGATAATGAAATAAATAAATTAATTCTTTATATTATAATTATCAACAATTAAATCGAAATTAACTAGTTAGTTAATTAATTAATTATATTTTAAATAAGATATTAATTTTTTATATGTGTTAAATTTTATGTATATATGTACATATGCACGATTGTGACTTGTGATTGCTCATAATAATTATAATGCCCATTAATTACGAAATAATACTTTACAAAATTTATTTCATGATTCATAACAAAAATTATAGCTTGAAAATTCACAACCTGACTAATAATAACATAATAATAATATCAATTAATTAAAAAATAATTATTTAATTCATTAATTAAGTGATAATTAATTGATTGGTTAATTCTAATATATTATACACCTGTGACATATATATATATATACACCTGTGACATATATATATATATTAAATATCGTTAAAATTTTTTAGTTGATTAAAAGTTTCTTATATCATTAATAAACAAATTTATTTACTGATTAATTATAATATACAATGTATATATGTATATATTTGATTATTAATTATGACATTATTCATTATTAAATGTTATAAATAAATAAATAAATAAATATATATATATATATATAACTCTTCAGTATATATATATATATATAGCTTAAGTAGTCACGTATGTGATTATTAGGAACAGTCTGTAGTATTTTGAGTATAATTTGCAGAATACTGAACCAAACTGCATGAAATTGGTTTCATTAGAAACTTAAGATATATGGGAACATTTGTTTAGAAGGATGTATTGCCTAAATACTTAATTTTCTTTGTCAAAATGGCCATGTAAGATTGACCCAAAAATTTATTTTGAAAGAAAAGCTGGAAAGATGCTTGAATAAAAGGAGTGCACGATCGTGACCGAGAGGAACATTGGGGATTTGCACGATCGGGCATATAGAGGGATTGTCAAGTGTTGCACGATCGTGCTTGAGCAAGATCGTGACAGAAGAGGGACATTGTTCTTTTTTTCCGATAAAAGGTAAATTAGTATTAAACCAAAACAATTATATACAAGGTCATTAGGGCGTACCCCGACCAAAAGAAGTAAGTCAAAACATCAAAATAGTCCAACGACAACAATAAATTCAAAGAGTGATCAAAGTTTCAGGTTACATTCTATACAAAATCTTATAATCATAGTCTTTATCTTAAATACTACATTAAAGCACGTAAAAGAAGTAGAGTCTAAAATAACTACGTTTCTTGTCTTCCACAAAGTGTAGATGGTGCAACAAAACGCTAGTCTTGCAGCCTTGCGTCTCAATCGCTCTCCAGTGTAGTCTTTACTGATCTATTTAATAGCACTAGTCAATGTAGACATCCTATGTGCTAATCCAAATCATCCTCGAATTGTATCCCAGACTGTACGTAAAAATGATCATCTAAAAAACAAATAGGTCACCGTCTCCTACGCAACTCCACATAAACTACATGTTCTATCTATATCTAGAAGCATCAAGTTATCTTTAGTTGGCAATCTATTACGCAAACCAAGCTAAGTAATAAAGGAGAACTTTGGAGGAATGTAATTCTTCCAAATGAAAGGCATCCACGATCTTTTTATCTACTTCATACGTAATAACTCATACACCTTTCTTGAAGAAAGTCTTTCATTTATGCACATCTTCTGAAGTCCCCTCACCACAATTTGCCTTCCACCAAGTTTCTCCATCAAAGAATCTCTATTCGAAGGTTTCCAATCCCAAACATATTTTCCCTTTAAAAATGTATCCATCTAACATAAAAAGTGTCAGCTTTGAAATGAATATTCCAAAGAATCTTTGATAATAGCGCAACATTTCAAACTCTACAATTTTTTAAACCCAAGCCACCTTCTTCTTTTGGCAAACAAATATCATCCCAGGCCACCTTATATTGTTTCTCTCCCCACAAGAATTACTTGCACATAGAGGTGATTCTATTCATGATGGTGATAGGTATTGGAAATGTTTGGAGCCAGAATGATTGCACTCCTTGTATTACCGCCCTAAGCAACTCAAGGCATCCAGCATAAGATAGCATTTTAGCATTCCAATTATTAATATAACCTTCAATAGTCTCGATTAGAGAGGAAAATTGGGCCACTGAAACTTTCAACGGAGCTAATGGAATACCAAATAACGAATTGGAAATGTTCTTAATGGAAAATCAACCAATTTCATGATATCCTCCCAGTCTCTACCATATACTCCTGCAAGATACATATTAGATTTGGAAGGGTTAACCTTCAGTCCTGACACCCCTTCCAAATCTCTAAGAACATCCATAAGAATTTTAATAGACATAAAATCCCTTCTCGAGAAGAGCGTAAGATCATCAGCAAAGGCAATATGCATAATACCAAGTTTATTACAATTTGGGGATAGTTAAAATGAGAGTTTGTGATTCTCATCTTAAGCAACCTGGAAAGGTACTCCAAACACAAAATGAACAAAGTAGGGGATATGGGATCACCTTGTCTCAAACCTCGTTGTCCTCTGAACATACCATACAAGACCCCATTAATGGATATGGAGCAAGATGTCGTAGTGACATACTCCATAATTCATCCTACAAATTGTAATGGGAATCCCAATCCAATCAACATATCCTCAAGAAAAGTCCAGGAAACAGTATCATACGCTTTAGTAATGTCCAACTTGATCATATATCTTGGAGAAATCTTCTTCCTGATGTAGCCTCTAACCAACTCCTGTGCTAAAAAGACGTTATCCACCATAGTTCTTCCCGAGACAAAAGCAGCTTGGGCCAGATCAACCAAAGATCCAAGTAAAGGAGAAATTCTTTAAGCCAATATTTTCGTAATCACCTTGTATGTGACATTAGTGCAAGCAATAGGCCTAAAATCCTTCATCTTCGGGTCATTTTTGGTTTTAGGTATTAAGGCAATGATGGTGTAATTTGTTTGCTTAAGAAGTTTACCATTTTCAAAGAACAACTTGATTGCTGCAACAAAATCCCTTCCTACAATATGCCATTGCTTTTTGAAGAAAGCCGATGTACAGCCATCGAGACCCGGTGCTTTATTATCCCCAATGTCAAAAAGTGCCCTTTTGATTTCATCCTCCAAAACCGAAGCAACCAAAGCCTCACAATCAAAACCATCAACTTTCGGCCCATTTAATAGTACATCCCTTTCTATTCTATTAGAGGTAACCGAGGTGCCAAATAACCTTTTAAAGAAATCCACCAAACAGGCAGCAACTTCTTCAATCGAATTTGTTAGAGGGTCATCATCTCTAATAATATGAGAAATAGAATTTTTCCAGCCCTTCTCTTTGCCACCGCATAAAAGTATCTTTTGCACTTATCAAATTCTATAATATAAGTACACTTTTCTTCTTGTTGGTAGAAATGCTTCTCAACCTCTAACAAAAAATTTGCCTCTTTTCTTGTAATATCTCGTTACCAATGTTGAGGTTAGAATATTGTATATGAGAGATTGTTGCAAAGTTAGAAAGTGCATTTCATGTTCATGCATAATATGGCATACACACATGCGCGAATATTGAATTTTGCACACATTTAAATAATTGTATATGCATTCATTGACATTTCCGGGTATAAGTGATTTATAAATGTGCTTATATTGAGAATTGTGGTTTATATGTATTGAAAATTGATTTGGAAAATGCTATTATTAATTCAGAATTTTTGGTGAATTTTAGAAAATTTCACAAAATTTTGGGTATTTCTAGACTAGGAAAAATGTCAAGCAGTAAGACAACTGACAAATGGTAATAGAAATAAGAGTCATATGATAGTGGAAAATTGTATAGGTGACTTTGGGATTTATTGACAAATGTCATTTAAAATTGAGAGATAATTGGAGAAAAAATTAGAGATGATTGGACTAGTTAAATAAGAGAACCTAGTCTAAGTTCATAGAAATTGAACAAATTACAACAAATTACAAGTGTCGCTTGTCAAATCTAATATTGATTTTATGAATATACTAGAACGATCAAACTAATTGTTTGATCTATTTCCTTCTCCTTCCTTATGACTTTCTTCATCTTCTATAAGTTTCTTTGCTTCCAGAAAATTTCTCACCCTCACAACGCAAGCCTTGCCCTCACTTTTCACTCACTATTTTCCTTTTGTTATCCTCACCACTGTCATTGAAATACCTAACCTTACAACCTTCAATTGTTGATGATTGTGCTATTTTGGAAAGTTAGGTTTCAAGTGATTTTGAATAATTTGGAGTTTTAAACAAGTAAGTACCATATGGTTTTCATGATATGTGGAATAAAATATGCATCACATTAGTTAACAGTTCAGTGTTTATAAAAATGAGGATGCTTAATTGCTGAAACGTCAGTGAGCATTTTGGGTGTGCTGTATATGTTGTTTTTATATATTTGATGATCAATATGTTATAAGATGGTGTTGAAATGAATTTTGAGTTAGAAAAATCATTTAAAAAGTGTATAAAAGAATGTAAAAAAATGTATGAAAAATGATATGCATATGCTCTGTTTTTGCTGTTGTTTACGTGAATATCATTGGGTGTTTTAGGGATGAATTGAAATGAGTTCAGAGTTAAGGAAAAAAGAGTAGGTGAGGTCATGATATAGAGAGGATTAAAATTATAAGTTTAAGATGAAGTGAAGGTGTTGATGGAGATGAGGAAATGTAGAAAAAATGAAAAAGCTTAGAAGCTAAGATGAATATACGTATATGAATATTTTGTTTTTGGTGTTGTGAGAAATCTTGATTTGTTTATGAGTTAGTTGAGCTGAAATAGAAGAGGAAATAAGTTAGAAGTGATGAATTTAGTAAAAGAGTGGAAGAAGAGATGAAGAAGAAAAAAAAAATTTCTGCAGTTAGTGAATCTGGAGAAGAAACTGGGTAGTGCACGATTGTGACAAAAAAGGAAGAAATAAGGTAGTACATGATCATGACATTGATGATGCACTTCACAGTGCATGATTGTGCACGAGCATGATTGTGACATTGCACACCCAATTGGAATTGCACGATCGTGCTTATGCACTATCGTGACAATGAAGGCTTACTGAAAGGTGAAAGTTTTGAACATCCTTCATTCTTTTTGCTATAACTTCTTTTCTAGACCTCAAAATGACTTGAAATTTGAACCGACAAACTCCCAACACATTGTTCTTTCTCTCAACTAAAATTTATGGCCGTCTGAATTCATTCAAAAAAGATTGATTGATGAATTTAGGATGAAAATCATCAAGTGTGCTGGAATATGATAAATGGAGTGTTTTCACAGAACATGCTTTGGTATTTTGGCCATATTTTGATTTGTAGATATCTAAATGAGATTATTTTTAATTTAGATTAATATATAGAAAAATGGATACAAATTTCCAGAAGGAATTGAATTTTAATTTTGACTTTAATAATTTCAAAATCTGATTTGAAGTTAAGTACAAAGTACTGTTACATTTTAAGAACAGTCCGAAGTATTTTGAGTATAACTTTCAAAATACTGAATCAGATTGTATGATATCAGTGTCACTAGAAACTTAATACATAAAGAAACAATTGTTTAGAAGAAAGTATTGCTTAAATACTCCATTTTCCTTATCATAATGACCATACAAAACTGACCTGAAAGTCTGTTTTTGGAAAAAAGGATGGAATGATCATTTGAGTTATAAACTTATATTTGATTTGTTTTATTGAGGTGCAGATATAAGTTCAAATTATATTTATGTGAGTTTTGATGTATGAATGGTGGAAATATACCCGGGATTGTCATTGAGCATGCGTTGTATATAATCCATACATACACATTTGTGCATAAATGAATGCTTATAATAATGCAAAGTTATAATGTGAGTAAATGTGTGAGTATTTCATGATATAGAGGAGCTTTTACAGCATCAATATCCAAACGTTGCTGGGACTTCAAGGCAATAGCTTCCTAGAGCAACCTGTGAGCAACCTGGATGGTCTCACTTGATTATTTATTTGTTTCAAATTATATATTGAATTATTATGTGAATGTGATTGCGTTGATTATGGACTTTGAAAGTCTGAGGCGTTTGATACATGAACTATATATATTAGAAGTGCTCTTTATATATGAATTTGACTTACTAAATGTGCTCAACACTATTATTGAATGCGGACCAAGGTCCGATGATGAATGTGAAAATGAAATCATTTGATTGATTGAAAATATGAGAATGTGACGCATTTCATTACATGAAAGATAAAGGTAGTTATGATCGGAGTCGCTAGTAGAAAGAGCTTAACGCTCAGTATACGATAAGAGCCTTTGGCTTAGTTGTTATTGTACCTGATAATTACTAAGGGATATGGGACATTATCTGATATAAGCTCGATATCCACAAGAGATATAGGCTAGTGAAAGGCACTCGATCACAACAAAATAATAAATGAAAGTGAGTCTCATATGCATTGCATTTATAATTGATATGTGTAGTGTAAACGATTGAAATGATCGGTAAGATTACCCTAAATGTGATATGTGATGCTACATGATAAATGAGATGATGTGAATTACCTGTTTGTATAAGATGATGTGTTGTATGAATTGAGTGAACCATCGAGGATCGTTACCTCAATGAGTTTGCAAAACACACCAAAATTGCACGTTGACATTTTAAAACCGAGAGAGGACAATGGGGACAGAAAGACTATATAAAAAGCATAGTTTTTATACTTTTGGATCAGACAAATGGCTCAAAGGTTAGTCAGCTGAGACTGAAGGATTACATAGAAATTTTTGTATAATTCCTCTTTCATGGAGTGACTTTTGTATTAGGTTTTGATGATGTACATATTCGGATGCTTTTGTAAAATAACTATGTACACATTTGGTTTTTATGAATTGAAATGAAAATTTTGGTTTTAAAATATTATGATGTTTATGTTTTTATATGATGATGCCATGACTAAGTTAGTGATGTGAGTGCTCTAATATACCACTCTTACGGGGTACGTATTTGGATGTCGCTCAAGATGTCAAGTACGTGTCTTGTGAGAGTGGGGTGTTACATTTCTCTTCTTTTTGACAAGCTCCATAAGACCCAAATCAGTAGGATTGTTCAAGGAAGCCTTATAATCAAATTTAAAGCTTACCTTAGCATCCTTAGCTCTCGAAGATATATGGTTAAAATCATTGAAGTTAAGCAACTTTAAAGGATACTTAAAAGATTTCAACTTCGAACACAAAATATATTGAGCACACCCATCAACACCTTTATGCCAATTATTAGTAATGATAGTCTTAAAGTTTGAGTGAGCAATCCACATATTAAAAAACTTAAACAGCTTAGTACCTTTAGAATTAGGCAGAATGAAATCCACCACAACCGAACAATGATCAGATTCTACTGTCACATCCAAGAACTTTGCATTGCAAGATAAACCAGTATTCTCCTAATTATGATTAATAAGAACTCAATCAAACTTAGCCCAAAGATTATTCTTATGCCAAGTGAAGAATTCCCCCTAGCAGGTTCATCCTTTAACCCAAGTGCAATCTGCAAGTCTCTCACTTGCTGAGCAAACACAATTGAAATCCCTAATGATGGACCACGGTAAAGTCAAATCTTCTCCAAAACCCATCAAATGTTACCACAACTCTCTCCTTTTGGTGACACTATACAATATATAAATAAATGTTGAGATAAATACAGTTTGAGATACAAGGCACTGAATACGACAATGTATATATTGCTCTCCAACATCTAACATATCACATAGGACAAATGAAGGATTCCACATAATGATCATCCTCCCCCCAACTATATCATCAAAATTGTGAGAATGGTTCCACCTTAGGAACCTATTCTTCATAACCAAATTAAGTTTATCCAATGACAATTTTGTTTCAATAACACACCAAAAATGATAATCATATGGTCTAAGAAGATCAATAACACAAATTGGTCTTATTAAAACCCTGAACATTCCAACATAAGATCCTCATTTTTCACCAATAGAGGATTGGTCTCCTCTAAACCTTTTACCACTATCCCTGTTTCTGTTACCATGGGTATTTTCTTGAATAACCACACCTTGATCACATATAACATGATTACCATAACCAATCTTTTGCTTCAAACGATTGTTAGTATATACCAAACTTTCTTTACCTTTATTATTCTTCACATACCTACGATTGCTCATCGTTTTCCATTGGTTTTCCTTGGACACATCCACCTCTTGCTCATTTACCTTATCATCACTGCCCTAGGGCGCTGCATTGCATATCAAAGACCTGGTAGTAGTGGCCTGCGTTGTTCCCTCACTTGTGCTGGAGCACTCTGTAATGTTACTCACACTTGCATGCACTGTTGTCCCAGCAGCTCTCGGGCGCGCTTCCTTGTCCATGCCTGCATGTTGTACTGGTCCTTTACCTATGCTCGTCTGCAATACTACCTCACCTATGCTTGGGAGCACTTCACCTCTTCCGATTGCCCTTGTTTCCTTCTAGAGCTTGGCCTAGTATCACCTAGTTGCATGTGTTGTTGGACCAAACCCGTAACATCCTCCACACCTTTTTCCAGCCCAACAATCTGCTTTTCCTCTACGATCACCCCTTGCTTGTCACTCTCTGCCTCACCTGTGCTTGGCATCATTTCACCCTCTTTCGATTGCCCCTGTTTCCCGCCTAGCATCACCTAGTTGCATGTGTTGATAGACCAAACTCTTAACATCGTCGACACCTTTTTCCAGCCTAATAATCTACTCTTCCTCCACGATCACCCCTTGCTTGTCACTCTCATTTCTAACAATCTTCATTTCCTTCCTTTTTTTTTGCAATTGTTGTACAATTAAAGGGAATATGTCCAAATATTTTGCAAAAATAGCAAAAGTTTGGAAAGGTCTCATACACTACCATCTGTAAATAGAATACTCCCCTTGGTAATTTAACTTCAAACGAGATTACGAGTCTTTTTGATACATCGAGTTCTACAAGGATTCTCCCAAAACCAATCCGAGACTTCATAATTGTGACTTTGTCCGTACATATTGGTTTTCCCACACATGATCCTAATTTTCCCAATCCCTTTGCATTCTATAATTCAAGAGGCACAATTGGCAATTGCACCTAAATTGGTACCTCCATAAATTCCTTATAATCAAAGGAAAATCCATGTGGCAACCGTTTAAGCAAGAGTGTTTTTCCAAACACTCTTTATGGTCCTCCCGCAAGCACATTGGTATGATCTACATCATTGTCAAATTGGAAAATGACCCACCCTTGATCGTGTGGTAATATTTTACACTTGATATTCCATTTAGTTATTAATTCCTCTATCGCTTTCAACCCCAGGAATCTGCCAATAAAGCAACCCACAAGACAAAGCCCCCACTCTTTCTCAATAGGTACGATATCATCAAGATCCATAGTCACTTTATCACCATCCTCCATAAATTCCAATTGAATCCCTTGCTTCAACTCACGATTGTTCTTGAACAAGCTAACGAATGATGGTTTTTAAGGGTTCGATTTTTTCTTATCCAACCCATCACATGTACCCCTTTTTTGTGAGTCAGGTAGTTCATCAAACACCTTCATTGCATTTATTTCTTTCTCTCCCTTCTCTTTCGAAGATGTTGAATCCATTTCGTCAGTTTCAAATTCAAACATTGTTGGTTTCAGGCATGGCTATAGGAATTAGTTATAAGTCTGTTATGAGTTGTTATCTGTTACGAGTTGTTAAAAGTTATTTAGATTCCAATGTAACAAACTAGATTCTAATTACTTTCCAGCTCATTCAGTTGCTACATATATAAATACATTGTATTGCTTCTGACCATATGGATAAGAAATACAATTCATGGTATCAGAGCTAATGCTCGATCCAAACAGTAATTAGTTTCTTCTATGTGTTTTCATCTGAAAAGCTTAGATAAGATATGGCTAGAAGGAGCCATGCTCACGCCTTACAAACAAAAAAAGAACAAGGATCTAGATCTAATGAAGAAGAAACGACCAAGAATGTGGATCAACGATCAAATCCCTACGTTAAGGACATCACACATATCACACGAGGAACACCACAGTACAGTCGCGAATCAATAAACAGTAACAGTCCAAGTTTGATCCTTGTAAGTTTAGTGTTAAACGGGAAAATTTTCATTTCATGGAAAAGATCTAAGCTATTAGCATTGAGCGTAAAAAGGAAAACAAATTTCATTTTAGAGGATGATGCGTCAAATGTTGAATCAAATGGGTTTGCACAGTGGAAAGAATATGATGATTTGGTTATTTCTTGGATCATAAATTCTTTATCAAGAGAGTTGGCAGATGTTTTTCTGTTTGCTCCTTCTTCTAGGAAATTATGGAAAGAAATTGAACAAAGGTATGGAGAAAGTAATGGCCCTTTTATTTTTCATCTTCGAAGAGAGATTTGTGGATCAAGGTAAGGAAGTCTTTCCGTAGTGGATTTTTTTAACAAATTTAAAAGAATGTGGGATGAATATGTTATGTTGAAACCTACAACAACATGTAGAAGTGGAGGCTCACGAATCATACCACAGGAGATCTGTCAAGAAGAACAACTCATGCAATTTCTTTTGGGCTTAAATGCGGAATTTGATCATATTAGAGATCAAATTTTACTCATGGATCCTCTTCCATCAGTACATAAGGCTTACTTGATGCTTTTGAAGATTGAAAAACAAAGAGATGCGACTGTAGAAATACAAAATGACTTTGCCAATGTTGCTGCCTCAACTACCAGATTTCAGAACGATCTTTTTGACCATAATAATAACCAAAAAAACACTAAAGCAAGCAAGAATAAAGAAGACAAATATTGTACATTTTGCAAGAAAGGGAGACATGAAAGATCAGAATGCTTCAGGTTGAATGGGTATCCTGAATGGTATAAAGGCAGGAAGTTCACGAAACTGGGAATACCATAGTTCAAGCAAATCTAACTCACCAGGTACAAACACCATTGGAAGAATCAGATTCAGAATCATATATGGAGCAAAACCGCAATCAAGATATACAGTTAATGGTGCAGAAAGAGGTTCAAAAAATTCTAAAAGGAAAAATGATACAAGATTGTGGATTAGGTGGTGCCGACTTTACCGTATTTGCAGGAGCCTGTGCAGGCAAATCTCATTCCATATCTGATTTTATAAGTTTTGAACCGTGGATTATAGATTCAGGGGCAACAATACATATGAGCAATTCATTGTCTCATATGAAAAATATTGAAAAGCTACATTTTCCTAAGTGGGTATATCTGCCAGATGGTTCAATCAAATTGTTACTCACGTAGGAGATGTAGTTTTCAGTTTAGGGTTTAAGATATTATAAGTGCTTTATATGCCGCAGTTTAAGCATAACTTGCTATCAGTTAGCAAATTACTCAGGGATCAGTGCTTGAGTGTCTATTTCTTGCCTAAGAATTACATTTTGCAGGACCAAGATTATGAAGAGGTGGTGGCTATTAGGATTTTAATCAATGGTTTATATTGCATTACTCAGTCCTCATTTGATCCTTCAATATTGCAGCAATTTAGCAGTAAGTATCATTCTGTTTTTACTATAAGCAATAGCCTAGAAGGCAGTATTGAACTCTGACATAGATGATTAGGACATATGTCCAAGGAAAAGTTGAGGCATGTTTGTAACTTTCCCCATTCAAATAAAATGGTTGTTTGTAATACTTGTCACAAGGCAAAGCAAGATAGAAAACCTTTTTGTAACAATAACATTCAATCAACAAAACTTTTGAATTATTGCACATTAATTGTTGGGGGCCATATAAACGAAAATCTTTAACTAGTGATAGCTACATGTTAACCATTGTGGATGATTTCACTAAAGTCGTTTGGACAATTTTGTTTAGAAGCAAGGATCAGGTTGTTCATTTAATTGAAGGGTTCTTCAAATTGATCTGCACATAAATTAACGCACATGTCAAGAAGATTCGCACTGATAATGGGGCAGAATTCACTAGGAGTAACACATAACTTATTTTACATAAATATGGTGTGATTCATCAGAAAACATGCACCTATACCCCACAACAAAATAGGGTTGTTAAAAGAAGGCACAGGTCCTTGGTTTCTACTGCCAGGGCTTTATTAAAACAAGTGAATATGTCAACAAGATTTTGGGGAGAAGCTTTGCTCCATACCACTTGCTTGCTAAATGTTTCACCAACAAAAGTGTTAAATTGGAAGAGTCTTTATCAGGTTTTGTATTAAAAAAAAACTTGATTATACTCATTTCAAGGTTTTTGGTTGTTTGGGGTATATGATGAATGTCAATCCTCATAAAGACAAGTTTGATAACAGGGCTTTTCTAGGGGTATATTTGGGAAGATCTCCAGGACAGAAGGGGTGGAAAATATACAACATAGACACACTCCAAATTAGTTTGTCTCGAGATGTGAAGTTTTATGAAGAACAATTTCCTTACCTGTCAAGTTACACTCACCCTCACCAAGATGTGAATGATCTTCAACCATCCACTGTCTTACCAAATAGCTTCAATGTCGATCCATTACATATATCTCAATAAGAGGCAGCACGTTCAGAATTTGCTGAGAAAAGTGCTCATTATGGTTCACGTGTTTATACGGAGGCACAGCAGATTTCATAATTCTCAGAATTAGCTCACACAAACTCTCAAATAGCAGAAAACAGCAGGTCTTCTGTTTAAAAAAACTTGTCATAACAACCCCACACTCAAGATGTTGTACGAAGACATTCAAGCAGACCAAGCATACTATCAACTTGGTTATCTGATTTTGTTGTTCATCAGATTCATGCTGATACTTCCATAAATGTTTTTCAATACACAGATGCTCACTCAACCTTCCTTACTAATATTACAAAAATTCATGAACCAAGAACATACCACGACCCAAGGGAAGATCCAAATTGGATCAAAACAATACAGGAGGAGTTGGAAGCTTTAAAAAAGAATCAGACTTGGTAGTTGGTCTCACTACCAAAAGGGAAGAAATTCATCACGTCTAAATGGGTGTTTAGGATTAAATATGCCACTGATGGATTAGTCTCTTGATACAAGGCCAGGTTGGTAGCTCGGGGATATGATCAAGAGTTTGGTATCGATTATCACGATAGTTTTTCTCCTGTTACTATGGTGGTCACAGTCAGGGTGTTTCTATCAATTGTAGCTTTAAATCGTTGGCCAATACATCAGATTGATATGAATAATGCTTATTTACATGGGTCAATTGAAGAGGAGATTTACATGCTTCCTCCAAATGGCTACACCAAAGCAAGTAAGAATCAAGTTCGTAAGCTCTCAAAGTCCCGATACGGATTGAAGCAAGCAGGAAGACAATGGAATAAAGCCTTTACTGACAAGCTCCTGCAGATGGGATTCGTAAAATCAATACATGATTACTGCCACTTCACCAAAAATACATCAACAGACTTGATGGCGTGTCAAACCAACAAAAATAAATTCCTACTCTAGAACACTTAAACGAGTAAAGTGGTGAATAGAGTCGAACTACAGAGACCAATGTAGCAATTGTTTATTTGTGTGAAAACAATAAAAATAAAAATAAAAATAAAAATGAAAATAAAAT
>JANZXR010019266.1:0-15530 GCA_027575705.1 Erythroxylum echinodendron
CTCTCATCCGAAGCCTCTCTTTTCTTCTATTCTTCTTTTTGCCTTCATTCACGCTGCTTTTCTGCCACTAAGAACAAATCCACCATACCTTTCTCAAAAGTCTACTTTACCCTTGGTTCTTAAGCTATATACCGAAAATGCCCTCAATTTCCTCTCAATGCATTTATTCTATAAGCTATTTTGCTTAAACTAATGGAAAAAATTTTCAGGGGGCCGACATGTAACCTAATACATTATTCACATGAATAAAGGATGTTGGGATCCTATATCACTACTAGTGATATGGTAGTTATTGTATAAGATATCAGTCCCCTGCATGTATATTATGGCCAACATATATGTTGTATGACACCATATCACTTTATACTAATAGACATCCATATAAAGAGTGTTTGGCAATAGTATCATACATGTACTCCCCAATGCAAGTAATCACTGAGTGAACTAGTAGGACATATGGTTACACATAGCCATGTTAATTTATATAGCCATATCCATAAACTATTGCATACTATAATATTGTTGGATCATACATACTATAACTTAATAACCATACTTGCCATTAACATATGGATATATCACCTAAATCAATTAAATTGTATAGAGTACCATTTTTGTGTATAGTATATAAATTAACATGGCTATTGGACAAACCTATGGTATGTCCTATAATAATACTAACTATAATACCATTATGGGTAAACTAATTACTCACCCCGTTGTGTACCAATATCCACCTTGACTGTAAACAGGCAACCAGTGTATACCCTTTGGATATTGCAACCAGGGTAATCCCCATATCATGGATTAGATTATCATTATATTGTTATAATATATGTTGGTACCATTCACTGTACATGTAGTTAGTCTTGTTGCATATAACTAATGTAACAAGACTAGGTTCTGTTTACAGCATGTAATTATGGCATTACCATTGTATGTAACTATAAACACGTGTACCCTAGGTCAATACCTCTGTTAATGGTACCTTGATTACATATAACCACATTGCATACTTGTGAAAATAATATGACATGGAACGCTATCAATAGGCATATGATTGGACAAGGTGTTCATGGCATTCATATAGTACTACATGTATGGATGTTGAGTACCATATATTATCACTAGAGTATAATGATTTATAACAAAAAGAACACATGATAAGTACATGGCTGTTTATGTTATATATCATATATTAATAGATATGCAGATATCATACACCTGCAAGTAACACGTATAATGATAACATTGTATACTAGTAACTTGTGGGTCATAACCATACTATTTATTTGCATCCTTACCATTAATAGGTTGGGTTGAATAAAAGCAATACATTATCCATTCATTATCCATTAAGGTCCGTATATAACATTGGATTTATGCTTTTACATACTTTGGAGCCATACAATGACCAGATGGAGTGCATGTTATCTGGTACTTATGTGACATGGATCTTAGGACAATAAGTACCCATAATATGCCACATACTTATATCATAAGGACTTTCCATACAGTATTGCATATATTTATGTACTTATTAGTGGGCCATATAAGGTTATATAACTGTGTAACCTTTGATATAAAAGATGCCCATGTATACTCCATTACCATCCTAAATCACCCTAGCCATATTGTACTATCTGTTATGCATATGAATATAAGGGATGTATATGCCAGCATCCACACATCTATGCCTGATATGGTCCATATATGGAACATGTAGTGTACACCCATATTCATGGGATTGTCAATTTTACCTATACTATGGTTACAATTATAGTACATAACAACTATAGGTGTTTTTTACCAGGTATGTAACATATATATATGTTACATACTGGGGTATCATGTACTATATTGCAATCACATGATAGTATAGGTATGATGACATAAGATATGAACTACCACAAGTTATGTTACTGTGACATCATGGCTATCTTTATAGTAACCATGATAATGTATTACTATCCATCAGGCACATAGATGCGTTATACCTATATACTGCCTTCATAAAGTCATCTATAATAACATACCCTCCATATATATCCATATACCATAATATGACAATATTGTTCCTAGCATGACTATATAAGTGGTGTTAGTAGTGTATCCTAGGCCAATGGTCATATGTGACTTTTGTACTGACATTCTGACTTATTAATAATATATTATGAGGTATTTTTTATATATGCATGTATACTATTTATGTAATGTGATTTACATTCCATAGTATTAGGCTTATGTCATTAAGTATATGACTTGATAGTAAAACCATAAGCATTATAATAATATTCTAAACTATCCCTTGAATCAAGGCTAGTATGTGTTCTTATTGATGATCACATTTTACTAATCATGGATATGAGTTATCAAATCAGAAACATAGATTTATGCTAGAGAACATATATTGGACCGACCCACAAAGAGAACACTGCATGGTTTCATGTCATTAGTGATTCTCAATATGGTTTGACTTTAGTCCTCTGACATGAAGTCATCATGGTTCCCTACATGAGGAATTCAGTGTTTTGACATTAGACTAAGTTATCTTTAACCAGATAGCAAGTAGTTATGTTGGACATTAAATGAATCATGCGAAGGGATGTGAATGACGTAGATGAGATTTATACCTCTCTTAAATGAGAGAGATATCATTTAGGGCTCTTGACAAGAATGATTGAAGAAATGCATGGCTGTGCTCAAATGAACTGATGAGGAGTCATAATGTCATTAGTTATAGTCAGTCAACTTGGGAATCAAGAATGGTTAATCTTGATATCGTGTTACAAAGGGACTGAATGGTTACAGATTGAATCGAATTACCGATCCTCATTTGATTTGGGTAGTCGTAATGTCTTGCTAGAGGCCGCTTATGACTTATTGGTTTTAAAGTGTGATCAAGCCCATTACCAACATTAAATGAACCTACAGGGTCACACACAAAGAATGACATGATTTGGGCTTATTCTCTTGCGCCTAATTTATTAGGCACTAAATAAATATATGTGGATATATTTATTGGGCAAGATTGAATTAAGTTGTCTGGCTTTTATTATATGAGATATAATATGGGCCGAAACTTATTGGACTTCTATAATCCTAATGGGTTTAGAATTATAATATTCTTATTCCTAATAGGAATGGGGATTAGGGTTTCTTTATAAATAGAGAACTTAAGTCTCATTAGAGATGATACAAAACCCTAGCCACCTAGACTTAGCCGTTCGTTCTTTTCGAGAGAAAAATTGTGCGGCATTCTAAAGTGTTTTAGAACGTGCTAGCACACATTAGCCGTTGCCTAGATCTTTCATCCTCGTGTGGATACCGGTAGAGGATGTTCGTGTATTGCAGCGTCTACAAATTTGAAAACAAATACCAATCTACGTCAAGAATTAATTTCGTACATGTGAAATTTCGATTATACTTCTTGTTGTGTAGTATGGTCCATTCTACTGCGTATTGTGAATACCCAGGGCATAGGTGATCCAATAAGTGGTAGGGTGTACCTAATGTTATACCATTATAACAAAGTATTGTAGGTAATTATATCACATTATACACTATATAGACCCCGTATAAGTTATCAAGTTGGGTGATGGATTTATAGGTACATGCATGATCTATAACTATAAATAATTGGCAATATTTGTATGTGGTAAATTTGGTCACACTCCCATTGTATATATGTGACTGGCATTTTAGGCCATTTATACCTTTTATATATATATGTATACTATGGATGTTGGTGGTACATACAAATCCATAATTAATGGTACCGTGATTAATGTGTTATCTCTCCTATTAGGGTAATGTTATATAATATTTAAGGATACCACTAGTAACTGTATATGTTACTATTCTAAAGGTATATAGCCAAGTACATTCTATATACAGGGCATATGCTAAATAATAACCACTCACAACATACGTATCCCATATTTTGATATACCAGATGACACCATTAAATCATGTATATAAAAGGCTTTCCAAACCTTTCATATCACACTTTATATCACAATGTATCCATATATTGTACTAGTAGAATATGGATACATTGCTATAGGGTATATATACGCTTGTCATAATTGTACAGTACATACCTTTGGATTATTATGGGTATGTCACGGCACTAATATTACCATATGGCCCTACATACATAGTATAGTATGAATTATGATGCTGTTTTATGTGTTAGGGCATATGTTACATGACCTACAGAGCTTAAATGCATTGTTTATATCAATGCATAGTGACATAACCTAGTGTTATAACCTAGGTACCATCCAGATGAAAGTTACACTATCATATGCTAAATGCATAATTATCAACTACGTAAGTATGTGGTATATGTATGTATACCTTTGAAATATTTCCATGATATTGTACATACCTATAAATGTCAGGTCTATATACATATGGTTGTATATGTATACATACCATCCACTATAATTATGTGTAACAATATGTATAGTATATATGTTATACCCACTGTCCATCTATTAGGATAGTCAGTATGATACAGTGCTCTAATGTATAAATTAATATATACCCATTTGAGGTCTATAGGTACTTAAATGATTTAAACCTATGGGTATCATATAGGTTAGTGACATATGTCAAACAATTGGGTTTATACATCTATACTTGAGAATGATACATATTATACAACCTCCCCAATTGTGTGTAGACATTATAAGTCATATAATGTCCAATTATAACTTATTTTGGTACATAAATTATAACCATTAGGGTTATATGCCATTCACAATTGGTTAGTATATGACCCTAATGGTTAATAATACACCTATTATTAATAAAGGCTATGTGTTGCCATATACCATGATTTGGTGCTATCATAACATACCATGGTATGACAGGTGTCACATGGAGTGGTTTACTATATGTGGTTCATATGGTTATCACCCTATTATGTAATATGATCACATGCATGGAGGTGATAATATCTTATTGGCCACTATGTAACCTCATTATATCATGTCATTCCAATTAATCCCTTAGGCAATAGTGAATATTATGGTCCAAATTAGTATATGTACATATGTGGTTATATGACTAGCACTCACTTAAGACTTTATACCCTGGGAGCAACATTCTATGCCATAACAAACATGATAGTAAACATGGTTTCAAAAAATATATGTTAGATAGTTATGACACATATTTTACATACATAGTAGGTACAGTACTAACCCATGGTAGTACCATAGTGGGATAACATATTATAATATGGTTATATTATGATACTAACAGTATGCTAGTGCTCTATAATATTAATGTACTTATAATGTACATAACAACATGACATACATTCTGCGTGAACTAATGTATGGGTTTCTAAAATCCCAAATTACTGAGACCTAATTATATATGCAGCACACATCATACCCATCTAATAACATAGATGTATTCTCGTTATATGTTGGCTCTGATACCAAGTACCATACTAGCATAATGTACACCCTATAGTACAACATGGTTACCAATATTGCATATCCAATTATGTCACATATGGATACCTTCCACATTGATATGGGTTGTTATGCCCTTATATAGTAATTACCTTCTAGGGTATGACATTGTCCCTCTAATATTAGTCCTTAATATTACTTGTACCTATTATGTTATCAGATGGTACTATATTACAATCTATCCCAGTATACTATATGAATATTAGTAGCCTGTGACATACTATATCCTAAGGTAATATCCTACAATTACATATGTTACCTTGATATAAGTCATCAATACCATGTACCATATAATGATAGAGTAATGTATACTTGATTATTAATGGGACATATTTTATCCCACTATAATTGGGTATAGGTATTGTTACCACATTAATTATTAGGTATGACCTTTACATATTTAATGGGTTATATACAACCACATAAATACAAGCATGTCATTTAACTCTTGTTATATCCATAGAACCACATATGCACTATAGTATTAAGAATATGGATATGTCAGTGATATGTGAAAATGTATATAATACAACCAGGTGACATTTGTACTACCTCTTTATAGATCACTGGTAGTGGTTAACAATGGTGTACATAATCCCAAACTGCTTGTAACCAGCAGTGTAATGACATGCTTGTATTTAGTAAAAAAACTTATCATTATATCATAAGTTACACATGTACAAAGGGTACTAATATGGACATAGTAGTACTACCTAAAATGATGGTATAACTTTATTACACCTATAGGTACCATGAGTGCTATGTAATCATTGGAGTTATGTACTAGGTAATTTGGCCATGTTAAGACATACACAAGAGTGAACGTATATATCTTTGTTAGAAATATTATTGGGATTCTAGTAATAACCATATTAACTACTGGTAGGGATGTACAATAAGTTAAATATGGCCTACATTGTTATAAATAGATAACAATGGGCATGCATCAAGTATGGTCATACCATACTTTGGATTGTACTTATAATAGTGGATTAGACAATATTATCATAATGTATGTGGTATATGTCTGTAATGTATTTCATATGTTATATTATTGGCCTCCATATATAATATATGCAATTTGCATGTACAAACTCTATATGACATTTCATGTATTGGTGATCTATTTGCATTTATACCTGGTACCCATAATAGACCATGTCCTTTATGGTATTACAACAATTACATATAGTTATATGTTTGAGACTAGTATGGATTATATTATAGTCACATAGGATGTACATATCAACATGTTATGTCATAGGGGTACAATAAATGTATTTAGCATACTTACATTATAGACAATTGGAAATTGGATAACTGTGACTGATTGTATATACATGCTGCAGTCACTATCTTATGGGTATGTTGTCAATATGGGTATGCATATGGTACCATGACATAATTTATCATAGGTCAATTAGATATGAAGATACTCATGATATATCTATAAAGGTGTAATTACATATTGTGACATTTATATGCAATTGTATGGAATTGCATAATTTTAGAGCCATTGTATACCACTTATGCCTATATAGGGCAAACACACCCATATAGGCATAAGGTATATATAGTGACTTATGCTGTTCAAGTAAAGGTATCGAACACTTGATGTATTTTGGACAGAGGTTATATAATGGCATAATTATATCTACTCACTAAATATGGTGTACCATTCTAATGTTGATTGGTAACAAGAGGTATACCTCCAGTTATTATAGGTATTCAATAATGAACTGTCATAACTAGCTATGTGTTGTGATAATCACTTCATTGTGTTTGTGCAATGATTATATAATCCATGTTTGGTATGCCACCCATGTATTACATGATCCTGACTATCACACATAACTTAACCACATTATAATGTAGTTATATGTACAATAACCATGACTGGATATGTCCATCACCTAATAATTGTAACCATGATGTTATAATGAGATATAATGGGGTACATATAAATGATAATTGTATATCATACCATTATCTGTACATTATGGTTCCACATAGACCAATGTATACCATTTTACATATGGTATACATAGGTTTATGTGGAACCTTAATGTACTAATAATGGTATGATACTTTACATGTCCATATCAATCTGACATTTATACCTATATTTGTGTAAACACAATTAGTACTTATAAGTCATCTCTACATACTATGGACTGTTGTAATGAAAATACAACATATAATTATGATACTATACCTACATCCAATATCATGTATGAGGCCACCTGATATGTTATATGTTAACTAATATAACATATTGCACTAATAACCTTACATTATATTTGATACCTATCAGTTATATGGACTATCATCATAATTTTCCAAACACTGTATCATACTATACCACCTTACCCATATGGATGTTATACTATATGCCTATTTTATGGATAGCATACTGACAATCCCATTACACCTAACAATGCCATATGACACACACACATGTTACAATGCACTTAATGGAGATAGGGTATATGCTTGGTACCTATAATATGGTATGTAATTATGCACTATAATTTGAGTTACATATATGTTAACTAGGTTGTATACATGTAAATTATATAACGCTCTCATGGAGGTAACTATTATGGTCGTATTGTCTATAATTAGATATGTGTACAATGAAATAACAGCTATAAATGGTAGGTATACATTAATTGTATTCCTACCATTAGATTCTAGTAGTACCATACCATTACGAAGTGGTAGTACCATACCATTACCCATATCTATATGGTAAACATATAGATTTAGTACTCTTTATATAACTACATGTCTATACATGTAGTTATATGTATACATGTAGAATATAGTAACCATTGTATACGATGCTACCTTATTATGAGAAAAATGGTAGGTATGTGATTGTAATATACCTTAGTGTAACACAACAGATGATACCCATTCTGGATATCATTCATAACATATACCACAATATACATGTAATATATATATATATATTACAAGTAACCATATAGGACATGTAATGGGGATGGGACTATATGGGTACCATCCATATCCGTTGTAAATATATGCATCCTTTGGATACTATAAGAGTGGACCATGCGTGCAATATGGATCACAATATTATAACATAGATAATGATCTAATACATATTGATGTATACATGGATATATGATTGAGCACATATCGACGTGCCTGTGACCATGAAATATAAATGGCTATACTATAAGCATTATGACAATCTAAAAGGATATGACATGATTTAATGTTATAATGTCAATCTATAGGTATAAACGCTAAGGGTGATAGTATACTGCCATAAGTGACTTCCGAATAACTTATAAATTACTTAGAGGGTATCTATTATTATACTATAGGTAGTTGCATTATAGTGACATATTACTGCCCATGATAGAGGTACATGTGTGTGATATAGATATTACATCTTTGGTTATAATATGTCACCATAATAGATGTGTCCCTTATATATTTACATATATAATTGCTAGTGACTTATACAATATCTGACACTATTACATACTTATGAATTATGTTGGTACCATAAGGTCATCACTATGTGACATGTTTGGTATTACCTTCATATATAGCCTTCGTATCAAAAAGTTGTATACTAACATATGTTACATACCTTATGTTGGTATGCCATATGTCAATAATGATAATGCCAAACATATAATACATACATGCAAAGCATCCTAATGTCTTCATATGAATAGTATATAAATACTATTACAATCATTTAGTATACCATCATTTAGTATATTTGTTACCCATTAAATATCCATAAGGTCCTAATGATAACCATTTGTATGTTCCATACCCATCTACATATAGTATACATTTTTGGACCTATAATATACTATCTAACACATGGACATATAATTGTCTAACTCTATACTAGGTGATAAATACGGTGTCATGCTTTGGGTAAAAACCCCATAGAGTCATATGTATTAGTATGTGGATACCATTGATATTACTCTTAAACCAGTGCCTACTATCCTTGAGTATCATATGACATTGGAAGCATCATATATAATGTGGCACCTATAGGATATATCTATGTTTATATCCATGGTATCCTTCTAGTGCATATATGGATGTGATAGCTATGGGTACTTATTAATTCCAGATAACATGGTAACCAATATAATTACCCATATTAGATCTGTCAGGTGCATGGTAATGAACCACTATTTATACTGATATAGACCAAGATTTAGGCATCTACTATGGCACGAATGTAGTATATGGATAGTATATAGAACCCAGTTATGGATATAGACTACAAAACCATATCCTGAATCCTGGTGATTGCATACATGCATATACTCCCTATATATGTCCCCCATTATAGTAATATTATGGTCTATAATAGGCATGTATTTACATACCTATTATGTATGGGTGTAAAAGGACTGTAATAGATATACTATGTGTAGGTATGATATAATGGTTTAGGGTCAATTTACCGATTGTAATATTACTAACTGTGTCATTACACATTACCATGTTTGTAGTAATTATCGTACATGTCTCATGTCAAATAGAGGGATGGGTTATTATGCATACCACATACTCTTGTTTAATTGGTATTTATGCCACATTATGACAACAGTGGACATATGTCATAATTATATATAATTGTCATATTGCTTACATTGATATCAATAGTATAGGTTTATTATCATTATAACAAAATATGGTTATACATATTCCTAGATAACACCCAATATAAGCATATGTACGTCACTGTGACACACTACATAGTGGATGGATGTTATATGGGTATACATGTCCTATATATGCTTGATGGGTGAACTACATAATAATGGTTGTTTAATTGGTATTTATGCCACATTATGACAACAGTGGACATGAGTCATAATTATACATAATTGTCATATTGCTTACATTGATATCAATAGTATAGATTTGTTATCATTATAACAAAATATGGTTATACATATTCCTAGCTATCACCTAATATAAACATATGTACGTCACTGTGACACACTACATAGTGAATGGATGTTATATGGGTATACATGTCCTATATATGCTTGATGGGTGAACTACATAATAATGTTATATGTACCATTATTATATACTACACTTCCATTACCTTATATATGTATTGTGGCCAACTAAGGTACAACCATATAGATACAGACAATATGTATTCAGATGGTATGAAATTTCCATAATGGTATACATATTACTATATGGATGAGAGTATGGTTAACCATATTATAGTATAGTATCCATACCATACCATCTAAATAGATAATCCATGTAATCGTAATCTTTAACTAGACATTAATGGATTACGCAGTATTATCATAATGTACACTCCTTATTAAGCAGTGACATATATCTGTGTAATAATTGGGTCATAAGTTGTATATCAATTTTATTACCAGAATATTGGTGATAACATGGTAGATAATACAATTGATCATACATAGTGAATACATATTTTAGGACCTATGTACCCATATGGCATATAGTGCATACCTTTGGATACATCCAGTCACTCTATCCCAGGTAATATGGTTATACATGTATAACTACACCTATATCCCTATACTTAGCATAATGGTCATATCCACGGATATTAGGAATTAAACATTACTTATCAAACATGTAAAGGAGCAAATGGGGACAGATAGGATATGGTGAGTAATACAATGGCTTATATAAAACATGTGGCATCCATTATGGGCCGTCTTATATGCTCAGATAATTATATTGTTAATTATAATTTAGTTTATACCCACTATGTGTTCACAGTATTAGTATAATGGATGCAACATGTTTTATATAAGCCATTGTATTACTCACCATACCCTGTCTGTAATACCCATATGTATACTCAGTATAACTAACACAATATGTACACTCAGTATAGGGTTACTTGTAGCCCAGTATGTCCAGTTACATGGTCCTATATAATAAATGATTACAGTGATACATCACAGTAATTGGTCAACTGGGGTACTATATTATTACATTAGCATACACCTATATTAATACAGCTCACATACGTACAGCTGCATTGCACAATGTATGCCATCAGGATTATATATAGTGGGATACCATGATACTCTAATAATGTTACTACCATTATTAAAGGGTACCAATAAATAGTTGAATACATTACATATGAATGGTATAGTCATATAATATTGTGGTTACCTAGTTAGTACAAACCCATATAATTAATACATAAATGGAACCTATACAGTGAATTTAACCAGTAAACCTCGAGTACCATATCTACTATCCCCACCAGCTATATGTAGTGCACTTTGTACCATATCATGAGGGATATATGATAACACTTCTTATGGTACTTATAAATACCTGTAGATATGGTCCACACTACATGCCATATCTACCATCCCCACTAGCTATATGTAGCGCACTTTGTACCATATCATGAGATATATATGATAACATTACTATAGTTACCATTTGTATGAGAGCAACCTCTATATTATTTAAACCATATTATGTTATCGTTGTGTTATCCCCTATTACAATAATATGTTGTCAAATTATAACATGTAGGATAACATATGTTATAATTTGACAACATATTATTGTATCCCAATATAGTTGGTTAGTATTATGACTACGTAGATATGGTCACCAGTAGATTAGGATATTGGGGTATTCCAATGTAGCTACACAATATTGGGGGTATTCCAATATAGCTCCACATATAGGTACCATATCACTCACAGAGCTACTGGTAGTCATAAATCAATGGCTACATTTAGTCTCTATAAGTCTAAAGATGTGGAATCGTTACATACAGCATACCTTTGATAGTAATACAGGGATATTTTTTCAATCAAGGGTACACAATTAGTAACCCATCTATCATACCTTATAATAACTAACATATGGGAATAAGTTGTTTGTGTACTGTGCCTTGCAATTAGTAAGATCCGAAATATTATGGTATGAGGTTACATGTTAGATGTGTTGAATATGGTATACCCATGAGTAAAATGTCCACTTGATAGTTACATTGTGAGGTTATACACATACAACTATCTGTTTAAATGGGTATAGTGGTAACAAGGACATTGTGTTTGTACCCTCCAATATTATATATTATACCCTATTAGTACAATACATGTTGTCACCCTTTACATATACTACACAAATGTAACTTGATACATTATTGGTACATTACATAACCAATGTATAAACTAAAATTTGTAATATAGACATACATATCCTAAGTACATAATATGTCCCACCTTAGGTATTTGGCTACATCCATAGTATGAAATATGAGTAATTGTGGTTAAAAATATGATATCTTCATGTGGTTCCATCCACATGATGATACATATGTCTATCATTTAAAGACTACCCCAATACAAGGAGTATGTCTTAACCATAGTTTGATACCAAATATGGTTATATAGATATATGTATGTTTATATTATGAGCTGTACTTGTATGTAGCATACCTTCTTATAAGGTACAATCATTTTGCCTTATAAGAAGTTATGCTACCATAAACAGGTTAACCATTATGATATTACCCTGTAATCTTATGACCATAAGTATGGTACTAATGGTTATAACATTACAGGGTGGTACCATAATTATACTAGCACTAATAGATGTTATAAGCTACCACAAATTGACATATTATTATATAGTATAAAATACCAACATGGTAGATAATTCTGTTAGGTGTAATGTAAAATACCATTACTGTCCCACCTATATAAATTATGCCCTAATAATACATGGTAGGTATGGGTAGTATATAGATATAAACATTAATATGTTTATTTCATAACATATGTATACATGTACATATATTGGTGTATATGACATCCATTCCCTAGGTATGTAATGCGGGTATGTGTATTGTAGGCAAATCTGTATGTAGTAACAAATATGGTTCAACATGACTAGGACCCATATGTGGGGTATCATAATTATACTAATTACATGTGAGATGGTCATATAATTAGTACAAGGCCATGAGTCATGTTGCTATGTATGGCTATGTTCCATACGTAGCAACATAGTCATACAAATCTAGTAGGGATTTATAGTTACATGTGTGCCAACACTTCTAATCATGACATTTATGCATGTGTCTGGTAACCCATTCATACCATGGAGACATTATGGGGCAATGGATGGTACTTGTAATAGTGACATTCATCCACATGTTTATATGGATTATCATATGACTATAATTGGATATAGTTGGATACTATATGGTAAGTACTCTTGCTAGGATGTGATATACCTTCCAAGTAACATGGTTAAATATAATGCATACCATAATGTTATGGGTTTACCTATATCATTATATAGTATAATACAAACAAGGTAAGTAACCATGTAGGTCATATCCATGGATAAACCCCTCTAATATTACACCTCCATATGATTTGATGATATACTATCACTTTATAAATAGTTTCCATACCATACCTAAGATTTGAAGTATAAGAGTAAAAGTAGGATAAGTGATGGACATATACATACCACCTAGCTAATAGGCATACCTGTAGGTAACTATTATAAACATCTGGTACATAAACTATAATCGGTTATGTCTTTTGGGTACATTATACTCAAGAACTAGGTACATGCAATGGTTATACCCATTAACATACATGTATGTTTACAAGGGTGATTACACAGTATGAGAGATAATAGGTGTACATTATCCCTCATACTGTATAATCACAGGAGGTATACCTCTTGATGGATTAGTTTGTATGGAATGTCCATGATTGGGGATACTCAATCTGGTCACAATGCAATATATAACTATGGTTAGTATGGGATGGTATATTATATATGTAAGCCATGGAAATCCCAGTATATTATATATAATGACATCCATTATAATTGTTGTAGTGTACCCATATACACCCATGTTCCTCCCAATTGATTACTTGTATTCAAATAATATGCATATCAATGAATTATTAAGCAATGACTGTATTACCATAAGTACCTGTGTAGAAATATATATGGCAACTTGGTTTTTTAGTAATCTATTCCTTACATGTGGAGGAATATACGACTATCCAGGTGATGGTATAATGATGAATATATCATATGGCATATGGACATATAGGTGTCCAACATATAATTTAGGGTGTGATTACTTGTAGAGTACATCTATATTATACCTGTAGAGGGTACAATAATTACCATGGTATTAGTGAGCATACATTTACAATAATATAGATGATAAAGGATGGAGCCATACAGTTGTCTTGATATTATCGTAGATAAACAAAAGTCATGTGTGCAAGGATAGTAGGCCCTGGTATATACAATACCCAACCTGTAAAAACTTGGATATATACCTTGGTATGGAGAACATAACTTGGTACCCAAGTTATTTATTAATTTGATTCATATCCTTCATACTTGGGGTAACATTACATATATATCAAGTTATGTAATGTAATAATCCCTTTCTGTACATTTTATATCCAATGTATAGAAAGGTGTCATTGTGATGGTACTATTAGTAGAAGTATCACACCTATGTGTAATGGTTGAATACAATGTCACTTTAGATTGGTATATGAGGGTATACACTTACAATCAATGTCCCACTGGCATGTTTGCATAGATAGTAGTAATCACTATTAATAATCACTAGCATTGACTGTTGATGAATATACTACAGTATAACACTCTATAATGGTCCACCACATTATATAGCATGTGGGACATAGCCTCTATTGCACATTAATACCTACTTATTAATAGTACCACTAGTAGTATGGTTATTTGGATTGATCAGTCGTGATATAATCATACAAAGGTACATTTATAGTCCCATATTTATGGATAGTAGATGGCATATAATTTTGATATATGCCAGAAGTGACATTGAGTACATGTTAATATGGATGTTGAGTTATTAAGAATTGAACCACTCAAAAAGCACGAGATGTATTATGCCATGGTAACCAATATATTATGATGTATCATTTATGGTTGTGTGCCTTTTGTCACCAACCATAT
>JANZXR010019317.1:0-15526 GCA_027575705.1 Erythroxylum echinodendron
CTCAATGTTATTGGAGTTTTGAACTCCCCAGAGCCTTTGGCTCAATGTTATTGGAGTTTTGAACTCCCCAGAGCCTTGGGCTCAATGCTATTGGACCTTGCTCTCATCCTTCACTTGTTACTTTCATTTTCGTTATCTTCATCATCTTGCCATTAGAAAACCTAACCAACTCCACCTCCATATTGATGATCATGTGATATATGGAAAGCCAGGTTCTTGGAGATTTTGAAGAAACTTTGAGTAAATCAAGTAAGTAGCATGTTAATCTTCATAGGTAGTTATAATTGAAACATTTATGATGAATGATTTGAGATTGAATGATCATGATCATGGAATTTCATATATACTATAACGTGGGTATAAAAATAAAGAGGTTTATGTTCTAATTTTTTTAATGTATTAATGATATTTATGGGTTAGCTAAATGAAAGCATTTATAATGATCATTTGGAGATAGATAGAAAGTGTAAACGTAGTTGATTTTCATGCTAAATTATGGATGAATAAATGAATATATTCATGGCTTGTTTTTGTGTTTATGATGTGTAATGATTCATAAATTGTTATAGAAAAGGTTTTGAGGCTGAATGATCATTATAATGGTCTTTAGATGAGTGCAATAAATTGATGGATGAATACATGTGTTTGTGTTCTATTTTGAGAGTATGAAAACCATGAGTAATGAGTTGTTATGTAAATGTTATAAGTTGTGAATCAAGGGTACGATAAAAGTGAAAGTTATGTTAACAAAGATGTTGAGTTATGTTCTTGAAATGAGGAGAACTAGGATGATAGTTAGAGGTAAAGTGAAGGTGATAATAAAGTTGAATGTGTATTGAGGAATTGATGAAAGAATGGACATATTTGATTTTCTGTTTTTGTGGTTATGATTAATAGTCTTGATTGACTTGTTTTTTGAATGTTTTGAATTAGAAATTGAGGTAAAAATGAAGAGGCTATTAAGTCTAAATGAATAACTATAGAGATGATTTGGTTGATGTATTATGAATCAGATATATCATGGAAAGAGTTAGGATTGCATGTATGATAGGATTAAGTGAATGAAAATGAACATATTGAGTGGAGTTTTATGAGTTTCAATGGAATCAATATAGTAATGGGGCTTTTATAAAGTGAAGTTTCATAAATGGACATGATTGCTAGAAAATATGGAGTGTAAATGATGTTATTATGTATGTTGAATTCATGGGAAAAATGAGGAAGAAAATGCAGGGCACGATCATGGTATAGTCCCCATGATCGTGCCTTGGCAAAATTTTGGTTCTGTCATGATCGTGGAAGAATCACCACAATCGTGGCCAATTCCACTAACTTCTATCACGATCATGAGAAGGACCACCATGATCGTAGGCAGGCACAGAGAGAGAAATGTTGTCCTTTAAGTAATGTTTGAGACAATTAATGCTAAGGTACCTTCTTATAATATATTTAGGCTTGAATGAGGCCTAGAATGAACCTAGTTGATGATGGATTAAGTGATTAAAGTGAGTAAGGGGTATTAGGTATTTATGATTGATTGAACGATGATGTTTAAATGATGATGAGATGTGAATTAAGGAAATATACCCAGAATAGTCAAATTAAGCATGTGTTATATATAACACATATACATATGTGTATGATTGAGTATTAATGCAATTTTGCAATTTTGCAAATTAGTAATGTATAAATGTATATGTTTTGTATGATATAGAGGTGTAAATAGAGCAACTGCATCCAGACATTATCGGGACATCGAGGCAATAGCTATCTGGAGTATATAGTGAGTAACCTAGATGTTCTCACTAAGATTTGTCTATCTTTGCTTAAATTTCAATTATTGAATTATTATTGATATGAATGTGTTAATTCCATACATTAATAGTCCGAGGTGTTTGATGCATGAAAATTTTAATTGGAAATGCTTATTGTTTGTGAATCTGATAGAAATAAGTGTACTGAACATGATTGTTGAATGCCAGACTATTGTCCGATGAAAAATTTGAAATGTAAATTAAATAAAAGTGACTGATTGAATATATGAGATTTAATGCACTTCATTATATGAATGCATGATCAGATCAAAGCAGTTATGACTAAAGTCGCCAGTTAAAAAAATGTTTAAAACTCATAATAAATGGTAAGAGCCTCAGGCTCACTTTGTAAAATGAGCTTGATATCTCTAACAAATATGGGATAGTTATTAATGAGCGGGTATCCATAATGGATACGGGACAGTTAAAAAGACGCTTGGTCATAATAGTATAATAATTGAATATGAGTCACATGTGCATTGCATATAAATTTGATATGTATGTTTTAAATAATTGAAATGAACTGTTTAAACTATTCTGAATGTGAAATGTGAAATAAGTGAACAAAATTGTCTTTGATTCAATATGATGATTAGGGAAGTGAAATTCATTACGTGATATCATAAATTGTTGTGAATTTGGAATATCAATTAGTTGTGCTATATGATATAAGTGAGCACATCAATGATGGCTTGCTCACTGAGTTCGCAAAACTTATCAGAAATTGCAACGTGACTTTTAAGGTATAAGAGAGGAGACTTAGTTACTAAGATGTTCTAGAAGAAGTCTAGTACTTCATTTTTGGGACTCAAGAAAATGGCTCAAAGGTTAGTTAGCTGAGATTGAAGATTTAGATATAATATTTTTGTATAATTCCTCTTTCATGTAGAATGGGTAAAAGAGCAGTAGACCCTTATATTTTTTATGTTGTATATACATATGGATCATGTAGTGTAATGCTATAATATACATTATATTTTATTGAAATAAAATGAGAAATTGAATTCTAGATATTGAGTTGATTAAATGATGATGCCATGATATAAGTGAGTGTGACTGCTCTAGTGCACTGCTTTTATCGGGCATGTGCTTGAAAGTCTGATGAATGTACAGGCACATGTCAGATGGGAGTGGGATGCTATATTTTTTAGTATTAGAGCATGGTTTGGCATCCATAGGGATAGATATAAGCATATAGACATGTTATATAGTGAGAAACTCGGATAGTAATCGCTATTATTGTCTATTATAGGTCATCCTCCATAAGTGATCAAGTGGGACAATCAGCTAACCTAGAATCTGTAGGTGCCAATAGGAAGTCTTCTGTACCTCGACCTGAGTAAATGCCTCTGCAAATTCCTGAGAGAAAGGAAAGGAGGTATGATAAACAGCGAAAGCAGGGGGTTATGAAATTCTACAGAAGTACAGACCCCGTAGAGGCTGAAGGATGGTTAGAGAGAACGAAGAGAGTCTTTGGTCATATGGATTATAAGTCGAACAAGAAATTCGACTACGTAGTCTCATTACTACAAGGTCCAACTTATCAATGGTGGAAAACTATTCCAGGAAGTACCACCAGACCTTGTGGATTGAAGTGGGAAGACTTTTTGAAAGTCTTTAAAGAGAATTACATGCCCAAGGTCTACCTGGAGAAAAAGATGAAAGAGTTCTTATATCTGAAGCAAGGGAGACTTACAGTTGTTGAATATGAGATAAAGTTTAATAAGCTGATGAGGTATGCTACTGCCTTGATTTCTACTGAAGAGGACAAGTGTAGGAGATTCGAACATAGGCTGAATATGGAAATTTGGACGAGATTAGTCATTTCTAATTTGGGTAGTTTTACGAAACTACGAGTTGTCTCGATCTGAAATGGGTAGTTGTTGAAAGATGGTTAGGCAGAATATAGACAAAAGCCTATAATAAAGAGACCTAATGAATCCCGAGTCGATTCTAGCAGGATGTTTAGTAAACACCAGAATAGACAGTTTTGATTATAGTCTAGATCAAGACAGATGGGTTATAGATAGAGACGTAGTTTTATACAGTCTGGCAATGGTAGAGGTCAGATGTCTGGCCATTCCAAACAGCTGCCTAACTGCGAACATTGTGGGAAGAAGCACAGTGAAGAGTGCTGAAAATGAACAGGAGTTTATCTTTGATGTGACTCGTACGAACATCAGATTAGAGATTATCCTGTAGTTTTTAGGGCATAGTTTGGAATGAGAGGAGGAGCAGTAACTGGGACAACTGTCTAACAGAGCCGAGTTAGTAGATCTGAACAGAGAGGCATAGGTAGAGGCAGAGTGAGTTTAGGGATTCCTACTATCAGGATTAAGGTGTGGAGTAACCAAATGCAGTCTCAGGCCAAAGTTTATGTGATGACAAATAGGAGGCTCAGAATTCCCCAGGTGTCATTGCAGGTGTGTTGCATATCTTTACTTTTGAAGCTTTTACATTGCTTGATCCTAGATCTATATACTAAGTTATTGCACTGCATCTGGAATTTAGACTGCATTGTGATAAAGAATCATTGAACTGTGATTTAGAGGTGAGTACACTAATAGGTAGTATTATAGTAATTAGTGAAGTCTGTAAAGGGTGTTTGATTCGAATTGATCATGATGAGTTAGAAACAGATCTGATTGCATTAAAATTAAGGGAGATAAATATTATTTTAGGCATGGATTGACTCACTACTTATAGGGATATCATAAACTGTTATACTAAGGAGTGATACTATAATCTCCTAATCAGCCGAGAGCAGTATTTCAAGGTGTTAGTCCAGTAGTGTCAGATTAATTTCATTCATGAGTGCACTCAGATTGATTAGAGGTGGATGTGAGACTTATCTAGCCTATATAGTCGATACTTGAATTGAGTAGACTGTACAGGATATTCTTGTTGTAAAGGAATTCTTAGAAGTGTTTCCTACTGAGTTATTCAGTTTAGCTCTAGATAAGGAAACGGAGTTTACGATTGACTTAGTTCCAGGTGCTGCTCTTATATCTATTCCTCTATATAGCATGACACTTGTGGAACTGAAGGAAATGAAGGCTTAGTTACAGTAGTTATTGGATAAAGGTTTCATCAGACCCAGTGTAACACTATGGGGAGCCCCAATGTTGTTTATGAAGAAGAAAGATAGGAATCTGAGACAGTGTATCAACTATAGGCAGTTGAATCAGGTAACAGTGAAGAACAAGTATCTGTTACCTAGAATTGATGATTTGTTTAATCAGTTGCAGGGAGCTTGAGTGTTTACCAAGTTAAACTTGAGATCTAGGTATTATAAGTTGAAGATAGCAGAGGCTGATGTACTGAAAAGTGCATTCAGGAGTAGATATGGGCACTTCAAGTTTTTAGTGATGCCGTTTGGGTTAACTTATGCTCCAGCTACTTTCATGGCTTTGATAAATAAGGTATTCCAACCTTATTTAGATCAATTCGTGATTGTATTTATTGATGAGATTTTGGTGTATTCGAAGAATAGGAAGGAGCATGTTGAATATCTGAGGTTAGTCCTACTGATTATTAGAGAGAAACAGTTGTATACCAAATTTAATAAGTATGAATTTTGGTGAGATCAAGTAGTGTGCTTGGGTCACATAGTGTCTAGACAAGGCATACAACTTAATCCAAAGAAAGTAGAGGCAGTGATGAAGTGGGAAGCTCCGAAGAATGTGTCAGAGATTTGTAGCGTCCTTAGATTAGTTGGATATTATTGAAAATTTGTCGAGAGATTTTCACTGATCTCAGCCCCATTGATAAAATTTCTAAAGAAGAATGTGCCTTTCAGATGGAACGATGAATGTTAGAGGAGTTTTGAGGAGCTAAATCATGGGTTAAATATGGCACTAATGTTAACTATTCCATCTGGATCTGGAGGTTATGTGGTGTATATTGATGCTTCGCATCAAGGAATGGGATGTGTACTGATGCAGTATGGCAATGCGATAGCATATTCATTGAGACAATTAAGGTCTCACGAGATTAATTATCCAGTACATGATTTAGAGATTGTTGCAGTAGTTTTTGTTCTAAAGATATGGAAGCACTATTTGTGTGGAGAGACATTCCAAATATATGCTGATCATAATAGTTTGAAGTATCTATTAAGTCAAAAAGAGTTGAATATGAGATAGAGGAGATGGATAGAGTTACTTAAAGACTATGACTGCATAATTGAGTATCATTTGAGAAAAGCTAATGTGGTGGAAGATGCATTGAGTAGAAAATCAGCTTGTAGTGTAGCTTAAGTGCAAATATAGAGGTTATTGAGCCTAGTTCAATTGAGAACATTACAAAATTGAGTTGAATATAGAGCACAATGAGGCATTGATAGCTACTTTAAAGTTGAGACCAATATTGCAAGATAGAATTAGAAAAGTTCAGAGTAAAGATCCTAAAATGGTGAAGCTTATTGAGAGGTTAAAGGTGAACCTGAATTCTGAGTTTGAATTGAGAGATGAGATAATGTGCTTGAGGCAGAGGTTGTGTGTGCTTGATATTGATGATCTGAGGAAAGAGATCCTAGAGGAAGCACATATAGCTGCTTATGCTATGCATCATAGTGCTACTAAAATGTATAATATGTTGAAACATCATTTCTGGTGGCCAGGGATGAAAGCACATATA
Source organism: Erythroxylum echinodendron (assembly GCA_027575705.1). Classification (NCBI taxonomy): domain Eukaryota; kingdom Viridiplantae; phylum Streptophyta; class Magnoliopsida; order Malpighiales; family Erythroxylaceae; genus Erythroxylum; species Erythroxylum echinodendron. Next base: position 6,453 of record JANZXR010019317.1, read on the forward strand.
GCTGCTTATGCTATGCATCATAGTGCTACTAAAATGTATAATATGTTGAAACATCATTTCTGGTGGCCAGGGATGAAGAAACAAATAGTGGAATATATTGCTAAGTATTTGACTTGCCAACAAATTAAGGTTGAGCATTAGGCTCTGGTTGGGAGGTTACAGTCACTTCCTATTCTGGAGTGGAAATAGAAAACAATTATTATAAACTTTATTACGGGTTTGATGAGAACTCTGAGGCAACATGATGCTATATAGGCTATTGTGAACCGATTGACAATGTTGGCCCATTTCTTACCAATAATAGAGACTAATATCCTGGATGAGTTAGCCCGAAGGTATGTGAACAAAGTAGTGAGATTACACAGAGTCCAAGTGTCTATTGTATCGAATCGAGATCCCATATTTACCTTAAGATTTTGGATGAGCTTACAGTTAGCCATGGGTACGAAGTTGAACTTTAGTACTGCATTTCATCCTCAGACAGACAGACAGAGTGAGAGGACGATTAAAACTATTGAGGATATGCTCAAGGTATATGTATTGGAGTTCCAAGGAGCATAGAATCAGTATATAACTCTAATTGATTTTACCTACAATAATCATTATCTTTGTAATATCGGTATGCCTCTATACGAGGCATAATATGGCAAAAATTGTCGTTTGCCTCTGTATTAGGATGAAGAAGGGTTAAGGATAGTTGAAGGCCTAGAACTGATCCAAGATACTATGGCTAGAGTGAATTTGATCCGAAATATAATTAAAGCATCTCAAGACAGGAAAAAGAGTTATATGGATTAGCATCGGAGGGATATGGAGTATCGAATAGGAGACAGTGTTTTTAAAAATATCACCTTGGTGAGGAGTGCTAAGGTCCAGTAAAAGGGGTAAGCTCAACCCTAGATATATTGGCCCTTATGAGATCATTGAAAGGATTAGACCATTGGCATACAAGTTAGCCTTACCAATTAAGATGACTCAGATATACAGTGTGTTCCACGTGAGTATAGTCAGAAGATATCAATCTGATTCGACGCGTGTGTTACCAACTCAGGAGATTGAAGTAGCTAGTAATTTGAGTCATTTATAGGAACTAGTAAAGATAGTGGGATATCAGACAAAGCAATTGAGAAACCGAGTAATTCTATTAGTAAAAGTCCTTTGGAAAACCAGTTGAGTGAAGAGGCTACATGGGAAATGGAGAAGCACATGAGGAATTAGTACCCCTACCTATTCTAACAATTAGGTAAGAATTTCGAGAACGAAATTTTTTAAAAAGAGGGAGAATTGTAATATCCTATTTTTCCCATGCTAAGGGTTAGAACCCTAAAATACTGTACATGAGAAATATTATTGAGAGATTAGGAAATGCATTACATGATGCATTAAATGTTCATACATAGCATACACACATGTAAATATTAATTTTTATACACATTACAATGATTGTGCATGCACTCATTTGACATATTCCGGATATAAATGATTTTAATGTGATTACGATATAAATTGTGAATATTTTGTCTTGACAATTGATTTGGTGATTATAATTATTGATTTAGATTTTTTGGTAATATTTGAGAAATTTATGAGATTTTGGGTATTTTTGAAGTAGGAAAAATGTCAAGTGGCAAGGCAATTAATAAATGGTAGTAGAAATAAGTGACAATTAGTAGTAGAAATTATTGATATGTGGCATTAGGATTTTATGACAAGTTTCATAGAAAATTGGGAGACAAGTGGATTAGAAATTAGAGACAAATGGACTAGTTATTAAAAAGGAGTCAAATGGAACCATAGGGAGGTCACAAATGGTAGTGACAAGTGTCATTACCACTCACCACTCATCCCTCATAATCCTAGGTGCAACATCCGACTTCCAACTATGAACAAATTCTCTGCTATCTGCATGTCTCTTCATATAATATCCCGTTTTTCCATTCTAAGGGTTAGAACCCTAGAATATTATGCATGAGAAATATTATTGAGAGATTAGGAAACACATTACATGCTCATGAATAACATGGTATACACACATGTGAATATTAATTTTTATACACATTACAATGATTATGCATGCACTCATTTGACATATTCTGGGATATAAATAATTTTAATGTGATTACGATATAAATAGTGAATATTTTGTCTTGACAATTGATTTGGTGATTATAATTATTGATTTAGAATTTTTGGTGAAACTTGACAAAATTATGAGATTTTGGGTATTTTCGACTAGAAAAAATGCCAAGTGGCAAAACAATTAATAAATGGTAGTAGAAATAAGTGACAATTGACATTAGAATTAATTATTGATATGTGGCCTTAGGATTTTATGACAAGTGTTATAGAAAATTAGGAGACAATTAGATTAGAAATTGGAGACAAATGGACAAGTTATTAGAAAAGGGTCGAATGGAACCATGGGGAGGTAACAAGTGTCACTGCGCCTCACCACTCATCCCTCACTATTCTCTCATTTGGAAGATACACTCTTTATTATATTTCATTTTAATTTATGCTTTCATCTTCTTCGTTGCTTTCTTCTCTTCTTCATTTCCACGACACTCACCAATCTTCATCAATGTTGAACCTTGCTCTCATCCTTCACTTGTTACTTCCATTTTCGTTATCTTCATCATCTTGCCACTAGAAAACCTAATCTACTCCACCTCCATATTGATGATCCTGTGATGTATGGAAAACTAGGGCTCTTGGAGATTTTGAAGAAACTTTGAGTAAATCAAGTAAATAGCATGTTAATCTTCATAGGTAGTTATAACTGAAACATTTATGATGAATGATTTGAGATTGAATGATCATGATCATGGAGTTTCATATATGCTATAACGTGGGTATAAAAATAAAGAGGTTTATGTTCTAATTTTTTTTAATGTATTAATGATATTTATGGGTTGGCTAAATGAAAGAATTTATAATGATCATTTGGAGATAGATTGAAAGTGTAAATGGAGTTGATTTTCATGCTAAATTGTGGATGAATAAATGAATATATTCATGGTATGTTTTTGTGTTTATGATGTGTAATGATTCATAAATTGTTATAGAGAAGGTTTTAAGGTTGAATGATCATTATAATGTTCTTTAGATGAGTGCAGTAAATTGATGGATGAATACATATGTTTGTGTTCTATTTTGAGAGTATGAAAACCATGAGTGATGAGTTGTTATGTAAATGTTATAAGTTGTGAATTAAGGGTATGATTAAAGTGAAAATTATGTTAACAAAGATGTTGAGTTATGTTCTTGAAATGAGGAGAACTAGGATGATAGTTAGGGTGAAAGTGAAGGTGATAATAGAGTTAAATGTGTATTGAGGCGTTGATGAATGAATGGAAATGTTTGATGTCTTGTTTTGTGGTTATGAATAATAGTCTTGTAAGACTTGTTTTGTGAATGTTTTGAATTAGAAATTGAGTTAAAATGAAGAGGCTATTAAGTCTAAATGAAGAACTATGGAGATAATTTGGTTGATGTATTATGAATGAGATATATCATGGAAAGAGTTAGGATTGCATGTATGATAGGATTAAGTGAATGAAAATGAACATATTGAGTGGAGTTTTATAAGTTTTAACGCAATAAATATAGTAGTGGGATTTGTATGAAGTGAAGTTGCATAAATGGACAAGAATGCCAGAAAATTTGGAGGTAAATGATGTTATCGTGTATGTTGAATTCATAGGAAAAAATGAGGAAGAAAATGTAGGGGACGATTATGGCATAGTCCCGAAAATCGTGACCTGGAAAAATTTTGGTTCTGTCACGATCATGGAAGAATCTCCATGATCGTGGCTAGTTCCACAAACTTCTGTCATGATTGTGGGAAGGACCACCACGATTGTGAGCAGGCACAAAGAGAAAAATGTTGTCCTTTAAGTGATGTTTGAGACTATTAATGCGAAGGTACCTTCTTATGATGTATTTAGGCTTAAATGAGGCCTAGAATGAACTTAGTTGATGATGGATTAAGTGATTAAAGTGAGTAAAAGGTATTAGGTATTAATGAATGATTGAACGATGATGTTTAAATGATCATGAGATGTGAATTAAGGAAGTATACTGCAATAGTTAAATTGAGCATGCATTATACATAACACATATACATATATGTATGATTGAGTATTAATGTGATTGTGCAAATTAGTAATGTGTAAATGTATATGGGTTGCATGATATAGAGGCGCAAATAGAGCGACCACATCCAGACATTGCCGGGACATCAAGGCAATATTTATCTAGAGCATACAGTGAGTAACTTAGATGTTCTCACTAAGATTTGTCTATCTTTGCTTAAATTTCAATTATTGAATTATTATTGATGTGAATGTGTTAATTCCATATATTAATAGTCCAAGGTGTTTAATGCATGAAAATTTCATTGGAAGTGCTCATTGTATATGAATCTAACAGAAATAAGTGTACTCAATATGATTGTTAAATGTCGGACTATTGTCTGATGAAAAATGTGAAAGAGAATGTGTAAATGCCATAAAAGTGATCAGAGTCGCTAGTGAAAAAGAGCTTAAAGCTCAGAATATGGTAAGAGCCTCAAGCTCACTATGTAAAATGAGCCTAGTATCTCCAACAAACACGGGACAGTTATTAATGAGCCCGTTATCCACAATGGATACAAGACAACTAAAAAGGCACTCAATAATTGAATGTGAGTCATATGTGCATTGCATATACATTTGATATGTATATTTAAATGATCGAAATGAACTGCTTTAACTATTCTAAATGTGAAATGTGAAATAAGTGAACGTAATTATCTTTAATTCAACATGATGATTAGTGAAGTGAAATTCATTACATGATATCATGAATTATTTGTGAATTTGGAATATCAATTGGTTGTGTTATATGATATGAGTGAGCATATCGATGATGGCTTGCTCACTGAGTTCGCAAAACTCATCAAAAATTACAACGTGACTTTTCAGGTATGAGAGAGGAAACTTAGTTAGCAAAACGTTCTAAAAGAAGTCTAGTACTACGTTTTTGGGACTCAAGAAAATGGCTTAAAGGTTGGTCAACTGAGATTGAAGATTTAAATAGAATATTTTTGTATAATTCCTATTTCATGTAAAATGTGTAAAAGAGTAGTAGACCCTTATAGTTTTGATGTTGTATATACATAGATTATATAATGTAATACTATAATGTACATTATGTTTTATCAAAATAAAATGAGAACTTGAGTTTTAGATATTAAGTATTAATGATTAAATTATGATGCCATGATATAAATGTGACTGCTCTAATGTACTACTTGAAGTAAATCACACGATAATATAGAATTCACTTATAATATACGATATACATAAGAAGGGGGTTGAATTGTGTATTTGTTTCTTGAATACAAAATATTTAATATATCTTGTTAAGAACTTCTCTAATTTGCTAAAAGAATACCACAAAAGTTATACGAAAATTATTATGTAGTTAAATTGCAAATAGCTTCTATATATTTGTCTAAAAACAAAATAGAATAAAGTTGAAAGGTTAGAAGATAGACGCTACAATTTTTATACTGGTTCACCCTAAACCATGAGCTACGTCTAGTCCTCAGAGTTCGTCTGAGTATTTCACTATATTTCAACAAATTTACAAGTATTCTTTCTTCCCTTCCAGAGCCTCTTCAGATCTCTTACATCAAGTATTCTTTCTGCCATCTTAGCCTCTCCAGGCTCTTAACCTTTTCTTTCTCTCACTAGAAAGATAGTGTGAGCTTTTTATAACATTAGGGTTAGCTCTCTAGTATTGCACTTTTGAATGTAGGATTGTTCTTTGTAAGTAAACACTTGAAAGCTCAAAGAATCAAAGGTTTTCGAAAGGTTGTAAGGTTGTTCAATCTTCGACTACGACTAATGTATATAGCTTAAGTCTCCAACTACTTCTTGATTCTGGATAGCTGCTTCTCGCTTCTTGTGGAAACCGTTATTCAGTTGAGTTCTATAACTAACTCCAACTAACTAACTGTTTGACGTACTCGTGTATATTCATCTTTGTATCGTCTGTGTTTTCCTCTTTTTCTACATTTTCACTTCTTCTGTATCTTCTGCTTCTTCTGTGTTTTCACTTCTTCTGTGTCTTCTACTTCTTCTGTGTTTTCACTTCTTCTATATCTTCTACTTCTTCTGTGTTTTCACTTCTTCTGTATTTTTTGCTTCTTATGTGTTTTCCTTTCTTCTGTGTTCTCTACTTCTTCTATATTTTGCGCTTCTTCTGCACACTTAACGCACTTATCAAAATAGTTCATTTATTTATAATATTATTATTATTTGATTGTCATCAAAATTAATCATCATGAAGTCCTCTTGACTTAACAATCTTCCCCTTTTTGATGATAACAAATAATCATAATTTTAGAAAGAGAAAATTGAATGAACGAATTTTATTGAGATAATGAATAAGAAGACAACAAACAATATACACATATGCTATCGTCCTTCTACTTCTGCTCTTCTCTTCTTTCTTCTGATTCTATTTTTCTTTCTTCTTCCCCTTTCTCCTGTTCTTCTCCCCTATTTGTTATTAATCAAAAAGTTTATCTCAGATGCTTCATAATTTCAGAAAACATGCTTTGCATATCAGTTCTGATCAACTTGAGGTCTTCTTCAATTGAAACTCGTAGATATGCTACTTCCTCATGTAGATCACCCAATGAGTCACTCAGATCATCAACCTTAGTATGAATTTCTTCAATCTCCTTAACTAAGGCTTCTTGACTCCGCTGCTGAGAGTGACTAACTTCTTCCATACCAATAGTAGGAACTTGTTGTGGAGTACTTGATGGATAGAAGTTTGTAGCAATAAGTATTTCTAAAGGTAAAACATCTAATTCAATGATTTTGATCACAGGAGGTTTGAACAGGAGATCAAGTTCATCAGGTCTAGGTAGTTTTGGAATTGATTTTCTAAGAAGGTGAAGGACATCTTTAATTGAAGATATAAAACTTAAAGGTCTAGGGTGCATGATTAGGTGCACAAGAGTCTCTTAGTTGAAACTAATACCTTCAACTATGATAGTTTTGTACTGTCCTTTTGTGACCCTTCCAACTACCTGAGAAGTTGCATCTGTAGTGAAGCGTCCACAATGACTTCCTGATGCATTTGAAATGTGATGTGAAATATAGATTCCTCTTGATTACTCTGCACTGCATGCCTCATCTATGTTTCTCATAGCTGCTTGTATCTGTTCTTCTGTAAGGTCACCTATATTTCCTTCAGGGTACATCTTCTGTTTCCCTTTGTCTACATTGCGTAGAATGTTTGAAGCTCTAGATTGTATGTCTGGTATAATCTTGATCAATATCCTATTTGTAACTGGGTAAATCGTATATCGATCCTTAGTCATCTTCAATGGATATGGTTTTGACTTTTCATCTCTCAGAATCCAATATAATCTTCTTTCTTTATGATTCAGAAGATGTACTGATCGATTATTGATCAGTATTGGTTCAACTTGTACCTTGACTATCCTTTTCACAGGTTCTCTTATTATGATTGAGTTTTTGCTTCTAACAGGTACCATTTCTTCTATCACCTTCATTCTCAAATCTTGTTTTCTGATAGTACTATGAGAAACTAATTTGTGTTCAACTGATTTTTCCTTTTGTTGACCACCAGTTGAAGTAATCTCTTTCTGACTGGTCTTCAACTTCTTACTTTTTTCTACCAGTCTAGATGTTGGTTAGGGTTGGGGTTTCTTCCTTTCAAACTCCAACTGCCTCTTAATTTCTATCTCTTTAGTTTATTTTGCCTACTGTTCTTGGAAAATTGAAACTAAAGACCTAGTAGCCTGTGATGCTTTCTCTACCTTTTCAGAATCTTCATCAAGAGTCAATCCTTTCCCTCTCTTCTACTTTTGTGACTCAAAGTTAGTAACCTTGGTGATCTTCTTGATTTTTTGAGTTTCTCGGAATCAAGTGTCTCCCCCTTTCTTTTCAACGACACTTGTTTTTTAGATAAATTCACCTAGCTTTCTTCTCTTTGTGAGAGCGTCTTAGCTTTAATTGCTACCTCTGACGATTTATTCTTCTTTTCTTCTATAGAAATTCTCCCTAAGGATTGAGGTTTCTTCTTCTCTGTGGGTGTAACATTTCCACTCAAACTGTGTCTGACAATACACTCCCCCTCAGTTCTTGCTTTTTCCATAGAAGTTGTATCCTCCTTTTGTTAAGTTTTCAATCCCATTCTACAAATAGTTGATGTATTGATAATGCTTTTGATATTCATCTTCATTTTGTTTCCTCTTTCAAGAAGAATTCCAGGATTTCTAAAGATTCTTATTAGTAATATGCCATATAGTAAGGCATTAGAATTTCTCTTCGTTTTCATCATATACTTGAAAATCAAGTGTGGAAGATTTATAGCTTGATGATTGAGTAGATAGAATAGGCATTGTTCATCTATCGTCGTCACAACATTCTTTGATCCTGCTATTGGTAGAATATAGTGAAAAAGTATCGCATATAGAAACCCTAGCCTTCGGAACAAGATTTGACGCCTGCTTGTCCTTTGAGTCACTACTTCCATATAGTTGTCGATTGACATGTGCCTTCTCTACACAGCTTTCAGTCATCCATCTTGTGTTATGAGACACCTCTGCTCCAACACATAGACATCCACTAACCTTCTTGATTAGCTCCAGTGTCACATTAACTGACAATCTATCCACCATTGATACTACAGCATCGTCTATTACTTTTGCATTTCGTCTACTACTTTTGCATTCTTCCAAAACTCATATACTTCATTCAGGTAGACTGCTTCACGAACCTTAAAAAAGTTTTTCCATCCTACTGCATCAACTTTTTGTTCAATATCCATCTGATTCTCCTTCAAGGAGTCGAAATCAACGTGTCTTCTATAAATCATAGCTTGCTCCATTGTGATCTATAGACAGTAGAAACTTCTTAAAGTAATGAGGTTAGTATCTGAAGATGAGAATGTAAACCGAAAGAACTTGAGAGTAATGAAACATTTTGTTGAGAGCTCTGCAAAAGTCGATTTCAGAGGATTTCAAGAGTATTCTAGGGTAGGTGATG
>JANZXR010019328.1:0-15526 GCA_027575705.1 Erythroxylum echinodendron
AGCACATTTATGCAGAAATCGTAGTCAGTGAGAACAAACATTTTGGCTTATTTCTTTATTATAAAACTGTAACCCACATTAAACTCTTTGCTTGCTTCTGTAATCCAACTTTTGGATGCATTTCCTCTGGGTTTTCTTGCCTATCCATAACTCCTATTTAACAACAATATCCAGAATCGGCTAACTCAAAATGTATATTCTAAAATGACTTACTGCGATTCTTCACCAAGTAGTGAGATTTTAAACTCCACAGAAAGCTCCTTCTTCCTTCTTTCTTCTTCCTTTCTTACATGCACTCGGATGTCCTCTCTTTAAACATTACAAAAATTTCAACTTAGCTCTCAACTCTCTTCTTTCTACTCTCATTTGAAGCCTCTCTTTTTCCTTCTGTTTTTGCCTCTTTCATGCGGCTATTCTGCCAATAAGACAAGTCCACCATACCTCTCCCAAAAGTCCACTTTACCCTTGGTTCTTAAGCTATATTTCAAAAATGCCCTCAATTTCCTCTCATGCATTTATTCCATAAGCTATCTTGCTTAAGTTAAATGGAAAAATTTTCAGGGGGGCCGACAACACGAGATAATGTTACCCCATCTAAGGAATTAAAAACACCTGTGTAATTATATCATCAGAATTTGGAGATTTTGCACTATATAATGATGTTTTACACTATAGATTAAGATGTAATCTAATGCAGAATAATAAGGTGATTTTGCATGCATCGAGACAATTAAAGTCTCATAAGTTGCTTATTTGATACACGATTTAGAAATTGCTACAATAGTAATTGTTTCGACAACTTAAAGACATTATATATGCAATGAAACATTTTGGATATATATATAAATATATAGATCATTATATATATATATGTATTTAAGGTAATTATTGAGTTTTGAAAGCATTGAATACGAAACTGAGATCATAGATAGAGTTATTTGAAGATCATGATGTACAAATGAGTATTACCTAGTAAAGTTAGTGTTGTAATCTGAAGCATTAAGCAGAAAATCCAATAGTATTATAGTACAAATTCAGATATTAAGGTTACCAAATCTAGTGTAATGAAGTGCCTAGAATGATTGAGTTAAAAATGGGCAAAATAAAGTGTTATTAGCTACATAGAATTTAATACTAGTTTTGTATGAGAGGATTAGAAAAGCCCTAATTGAGGATTCAAAATTTGTGAATCTTCTTGAGGAATTGGAAATGAATTCGAACTTTGAGTTGAATTGGAAAAATGATAATTTATGGTTGTAGAAAAAAATAGGTGTACCCGATAAAGATGATTAAGTAAAGAGATTATTAGAAAAAGCACTAATAGTAACCTATGCTATACATCCTAGTAGGAATACATTGAAACAACATTTAGCAGCTAAGGATGTAGAAGCAAGTGACTGCATGTTTGAGTTACCAACAGTCTTAACTACTAGAGATATGTTGAAAGCTTATATTTTGAAGTTCATAAGAACATAAGGATAATATATAGTTTTGGTTTATTTTAATCATAACAATTATTATCACAGTGGTATCTATAGGACACCGTTTGAGACGTTATACAACAGAACGAGTCGTCTGCCTTTATATTGGGATGACTAAGGCCTAAAACTGGTTAAAGGCTAGAGTTGATTCGAGATGCTGTTGATAAGTGAAATTGAACTACATTAGAAATTAAGTGATTCAGAAAGATAAATGAGTTAGGTGGATCAATAAGGAAGATATGGAATACAGAGCGATAGATAAACTGTTTCTGAAAGTACCACCTTAGGAAGGTGTGCTAAAGTTCATTAAAAAGGGTATAAGCCTGAATTGTATCGGTCCATATGAAGTTATTGAGAGCATAGAACCATTGACTTAAGTTAGTCTCACCATTAAAGACATATCAGATCCACACTGTGTTACATGAGGATGTTAAGAAATATTGATATGATCTCACATAGATGTATTATCAGCATAGGAAGTGAAACTTGCGAGTAATATGAGATGTATTGAGGAATCAATTAAGAGAGAAGGATATTTGAATAAGTAATTGCAAGACTGAGTGATTCCATTATCAATTGGAAGAAATTATTCGAGTGATGAAGTTAAACGAAAAATGGAGTGGCATATGAGGAAACATTACCCTTGCCTTTTTGATGATTCAGATAATAATTTTGAGAACCAAATTTATTAAAGAGGGGAGAATTGTAACATCTCATTTCCATATTAAAGGGTAGGACCCTAAATTTTTGTAAATGATAAATAACATTGAGAGATTAAAAATTACATTTCATACTCATGCATAAAATTAGTCTACACACACATGAATTTGATTGTTTTGTACACACTATGATGACTGTTCACGCACTCATTTGACATTTTCTGGTATAATTGATATTTTATACGATTATGATGTGAATATTGCCTATATTGTTTTGAAAAATTATTTGGTGAGTATAAGTATTGATTTAAATTTTTGGTGAAACTTAAGGAAAATTTCAAATTTTTGGTTATTTTTGGACTAGGAAAGATGGCATGTGGCAGGATAATTAATAAATGATAGTAGAATTAAGAGTCAAATGGTAGTGGAAATTTTCATAAATGACATTAGGATTTATCAACAAGTGTCATTGAAATTTGGGAGATAATTGGATTAGAAATTAGAGACAAAATGGACTAGTTATGAAAGTGGTCCAAATTGGACATAGGAAGGTAACAAGTGGCAGTGACAAGTGTCTCTAGTACTCATCACTCAACCTTCACTCACGTTATACAACCTTTAACCTTGAAATACCAATTTATTGTTTTGTTCCTTGCTTTCTCTTCTTCTCTTCGTGGCTTTCTTCTCCATCTCATCCCTCATTTTCTTCATTTCCACGACATTTATCACCTCCATTAAAGTAATCTTTACTCTCACCCCTCCATGCTACTATCATTTTATTGTCTTCTTCATTTCCACTAGAAAACCTAATTCTCCCTATCTCCATGATGATGTTCATGGGTTGTATAAAAAGCTAGGGTTAATTGTGACTTGAAGAGTTTGAAGTTTTTATTAAGTTATGCTTCATTCTTCATGTGTAGTGTTAAAAGGAACATAAGTGATGAAAAACTTGAGATTTGTAATTGATCATGAAATTTTATATGTGATACGTGGGTGTATTAATAATAAAGAGATCATGTTTCAATTTTTGTGAGTTGATGTTTTGCATGAGTTGTTTTAGTAGAAGCAATTTTGAATAATGAAGTTGAAAGATGATGATGTGTGGATGAAGAGGTAGGTGGAGTCATGTTTTTTTTTTTGGTGTTGTAAGGAATGATAAATTATGAGTTTTGAGCTAAGAAAAAGAATGTATTTTGGTGTCTTGAATTCAGATGAATTAAAGTGATAGTTAGCGTTAAAATGACGATGTAAATGAAGTAGAAAAATGTGCAGAAAATTGATGTTGAAAGTGTATAGGAATATGTTCTATTTTTGATGTTTATGATCAATCATAGTTTTTGATTTTTATGTGGATGATATCAGGCTGAAATGGGTTTAAGAATGAAAGCGAAATGATGATGAATCAAGCTAGAAAATGTAGACTAATCTATATAGACTAAACAAAAGATGTGAACTAGGATGAAAATGAAGTTAAATATGTGTTTTTATTGAACATGCTTCTATATTTTGCCCATATATTGATCTGTAGATATCCAAATGAGATGATTTTTAATTTATATTAAACTAGAGACATATGGATACAATTTTCATGAGTAATTGGATTCGAATTTTTTCGCTATAGGTCTTGAAATTTGGATTGAAGTTGAGAACTATGTGCTAACGTGGTATGAGAACATTTAGTAGTATTTTGGTCCTAATTTGTAGAAATACTAAACCAAACTGCATTAATTTGATGTCATTAGAAACCTAAGACATAGAGGAAAGTTTGTTTAGAAGAAGTTGTTGTCTCAATACCTCATTTTCTAGGTCATAATGGTGGCCTGACAAAATAAAGTTTCTGTCACGATCGTGGCCTCACCCACGATCATGGTCTGGCAAGGACACCACGATCGTGACTAGACCTATGGAGAAAAAGAGTTATCTTTTGAGTAAATTTTGAACTAACCAATGCTAAGATGTTTCCATATGAAGTAATTAGGCTTGAATAAGATCTTAAGTGAACCTAGCTGATGATGATTGAGGTGAGTAATGTCAGTAAAGTGCATTAGGTATTAAAGAATGATTGACAGATGTTATTAAATGATTATGAGATGTGAATAAAGGAAATATACCAAAGATTGTCAATATAAGCATGCATTATACATTACACATATACATATGTGTATAATTGAATGTTTATGTGATTGTGTAATTAATAATATGTGTGCAATATCTGTATTACATAATTTTGATATACAGGATAGAATGTCAGCATCCAGAAGATTCCGGATCATGGAAGCTAATGCTAATCTAGAGCGTACTATGAGTTGACCTAGATGGTCTCACTTTCATTTTTTGTTATGTTTTAAATTTCTGTATTGAATTACTACTGAATATAAGTGTGATTGATACAATTCCAGACATTAATAGTCCAAGGAGTTTGATAAATGTGAGGACACAAGAAGTGCTCATTGTATGTGAATTGGACTAAAATAAGTGATTCTCAACATTATTGTTGAATGCCTGATATCGATCCGATGAATATATGTGAATGTGAATATGAAAAATTGGGCAATAGTGATTATTTGAAAATATGTGAATGTATTGAATTTCATTACATAAATGCATGAAAGATAAAGGCTATTGTGACCGAAGTAGCCAACAAAAAAGAGCTTAAAGCTCATAAATTGACAAAGAGCTTAAAGCTTAGAATGTGGTAAGAGCCTCTGGCTCACTATGTAAAATGAGCCCTGTATCCCTAACGAATAATGGACAGTTATTAATGAGCCTAGTATCTACAATGGATATGGGGCAGTTGTCGTCACTCGGTTATAACAATAATAATTGAAAGCGAGTCTCATGAGCATTGTATATGTATGATTTAAATGACTGAAATAAATAATTTGAATGATTTTTGATGTGAAATATGAATTAAGTGAATATGAAATGTATGTGATTCAACGTGTTGATTAGAGAAATGGTGTGAATTATGTGATTACATGAATTAATGTGTTATATGAATTGAGTGAGCCATCGAGGATGGTCCGCTCACTGATTTCACAAAACTCACCCCAATTTGCAATATATTTTTCAGGCCCAGTTGAGACACCTAGTTAGATCAACTAGAGTTTAACCACTGCATTTGAGTAAGAGATAGAAGTCGGGATCAGCTGGCGTTTGCATATTTTTTTGTAAATTTAGTATTAAATTTTGTATTGTGCAAGCTTCATTTATTGTATAAATGAATTATGTTTGTAAAAACAGTTATGATCAAATATATTTTTATATTTATAATGGCCCTAAAAGATTATTGAAATTCTAATAATGTGTTTAATGTTTGATCAAATGTGAGTTTAAAATGAAAATTGTAATTGGTGATGTTTTTAAATAAAATGTGCTAAAAGGATTATAAGTTTTTCCAAAAATGCGTGTACTGTGTGAAAATTTTTTAATAGTTATGATTGACTAACTATCCTGATGTACCACCCTTGTAGATTGTATTCTCGAATATCATCGGTGTGTTCGGGAATATTCCCTATAGGAGTGAGGTGCTATAATATAACATCTAAGTCTAAGATATTTAGTTATGTTTCCATTCATCTTATACTCCAATTGTTTGTACTAGTGATAATTTGTTTTTCTGTTTATAATTTAAAGTTGTTGTTGTCACTTCTTTTAGTATTTTATACTTTCATCTTAATCATGTTTCATCTTCTAAATTAGGACCTTTGATTTCCAATGGATGTTTAAGGTCGATCAAATATTATCAATTTTTTTCTTACACGTTAACTATCACAATGTCATGTCATGTCATTTAACATGACAGGAGGCAATAGAAGAACTCAATACACTTACTTTTACTTAAACACAGGATTTAGTTAGTTTACCTTTAGAAAAAATTATGGTTTGTTGTAAGAAACTCTATAAAATCAAGACCAAGGCTAATGGTTTAGTATAATGGTATAAGGCTCAACTTAGAGCTAAAGGTTTCATTTAGCTATAGAATGGGATTGTTTATAAGCAGAACTTTTCTCGTATAGCTTGCATCACTTCTATTCGTACTCTCATTACTATTACCACTATTTGGTAGGTTTACATTCTAGTATGTTTTTATAGGTGTTTAAGTATGTTTAAGTATTTCTTAGATGATTATCATGTTTATAGGCTTAGAATTGTGTTATTGTTAGTGTTTATTTATGCTCTAAATGTTTGTTTGGTTTAGAGCATGAGTTTGATCATACTTTTATGTTTCGAGAGGTGTTTGATGTTCATGTGAGCGCATGGAAATAGGAAGTTTAAGAATGAAGAAGATTGTGGATGCATGCAGGTTATTAAGTCCAATCTTATGATCATGCTTTATTTCTTTAGAAGAAAGAGCCTGGTATTATATTGTTATTAATATATGTTGATGATATGGTCATTACTAGTAATATAATGTAATTAATGTAAATAATCGTTAAACAACTTATATCTTATAATTAGGCACTAATTACGTTCTTTTTTTTAAAGTTTCTTCCTAATTATTCTAACACCTTCGTATATAAATCGCTACTCTTTCATTGTAATATTCAATAACACATATATTAGACAATTCATTCTCTATTAATTTTAACTAGGAAGATGATAACTTTTTTGGTTACTCGTGATATACATTTACATTGGATATAGTTTATATTAACTCTCAATTGATGCAAAGTTGGAAAAAAATTATATGTTAGTAGTTGTTCAGATTGTAGAAGTTCATATTAAGGCAATTATATATAGTATCATTTAAAATTCTCAATTAGGCTTGTACAAATGACTCATTTCATTTAACTTGATAGTTCAAGTTGGAAAGTTAAATGACCTAGGTTTTAAGAATAAATCCATGATATTCAGGTTTAGAAATCAAATTCCAAAAATTTATGGCCATAATTTGAATTTTATAAATGTTAAAAATTCATCTTAATCTAGTGTTTTGTAAAAAATATATAATTATCTTAGTTAACAATTATTGCTTAGTAATCACTATAAACAAATTCATATTTATATATATGTTGCATTGTTTATATTTTATTAGAACCATAAATTATTAAATTTATTAATTTTATTACAAAATATACTTATTATGTTACAAATTATATTTTTATTCCATTTATGTCAACCCAGCTCTATGAAGAATGCATTTCCCTTTATCAACTTCCATGCACCTTCTATTCTTTTACTCTCCTTCATAATGATAAACTAATAAACACTTAAAAGGGTATTTGAATAATATAAGAATGGAACTTTTTCATTTGATTTTTCAAAATTCAATATCATGTAAATTCTATAAGATGATTAGCTCATAAAAATAATAATCATAAGCATAAGTTGTACCTTATTATGTATATTAATCCTTTTCTCATCGTTTCCCTTAAAGTTTTTCTAAAATTAGTTCATTCACACACATGTTTTTCCTCAAACAATATCCTTACAAACAAGTTGAGAGAACTTTACATGTCATGTAGAAAGGGTTAGGTGAGAAGTGTTAACTCCTTTAAGGCCTAAGCCTATTTATAATAGGGTTTAGACCTTTTAGTAAAGAAATTAAAATATAACTGTAATTTTAATAAACTTTAATTAGAATTACAATAACTCTAATTCAATACAAATTAAACCCATATTTAGATACACCTTTTTAAGTAAGAACCATACCCTACCCATCATTATCTCTAACCAATTGGACTGTAAGCAAGAAGAGAAAGTGGTGGAGAGCATTAAGAAGAGGATAGGAGCCATAGGGTGGAAAATTTATAATATTAAGGGGATTAGCCCTAGTGTGCTGATGCGTTGGATTAACCTAGAAGAAGGATGTAAAAATATAAGGGAAAGACAGAGAAGTTTAAATCCATGCATGCAAAAGGTTGTGAACAAGAAGGTAGTGAAGCTTTTGAAGGTAGGGATTATTTACCCCATTTTAGATAGTGAGTGGGTAAGTCCAGTGCATTGTGTTCCTAAGAAGGGTGGCATGACGGTGATAAAGAATCATAGTGAAAAGATTTCTACTAGGACCATCACAGGTTGGTGAGTGTGTATTGATTATAAGAAGCTCAATTTGGCTACCAAGAAATACCATTTCCCTTTACCTTTTGTGGACTAAATAGTTGAGACGGTGGCTAGTCATTCTTTTTATGGTTTTCTTGATGGATATCCAGGGTACAATCAAGTGTTTATATAACCTGAAGACCAAGAGAAGACCACTTTCACCTATCCTTATAGGACTTTCGCTTATCAAAGGATGTTTTTTGGTTTATGAAATGAAAATGCCACATTCCAAAGGTGCATGATGGCCATATTTACGTATATGAATGAGAAATTCATGAAGGTATTTATGGATGACTTCTCTGTCTTTGGAGATTCTTTTAATCATTGCTTGTTTAATTTAGACAGAGTGCTTCAAAGATGTAAGGAATCTCATCTAGTTTTAAACTGAGAGAAGTGCCATTTCATGGTCCAAGAGGGAATTGTATTAGGCCCTAAGATCTCATACAAGGGGATTGAAGTGGATTACACTAAGACCGAAGTGATTGAAAAGCTACCACCTCCTACCAACATTAAGGCTATCTGAGCTTTCCTTGTTCATACAAGATTTTACAGACGAGTCATCAAGGATTTTTCTCTTATTGATAGACCCTTGACTCATTTATTAGTTAAAGATGTGTCTTTTGTGTTTGATGATGACTGTTTGGATTCTTTTAACAAGTTGAAGAAGGCACTTACCATAATACCCATTTTGACATTGCCAGATTCGTCTCTTCCCTTTGAGATTATATGTGATGCAAATGACCATGTTATTGGTTGCGTATCTAGCCAGTAGAAGGAGAAGAGGTTGCATGCTATGTATTACGCAAGCAAGAAGTTGATGGGAGCATAACTGAACTACTTCACTACTGAGAAGGAATTGCTTGCTGTGGAATTTACATGTGAGAAATTTCTTTCTTATCTTTTAGGCTCACAAGTTATTGTTTTTACAGACTATGTAATGTTACATTATCTTTTTGCTAAGAAGGATGTAAAGGCTAGGCTTATCCAATGGGTATTTCTGGTCCAAGAATTTAACATTGAGATTAAAGACAAGAAAGGAGCAAAAACTGTTATAGTGGACCACCTATCATAACTTGAAGGGAACACCATGAAGAAGAAGCAAAAATCAAGGAGAGCTTTCCTGATGAGGCTTTAATGATGGTAGATAATCCTTTTTGTCCTTGATTTGCAGATATTGCAAACTATCTTTCAGGTGGTATTCTTCCTTATGATCTTTCATATCAACAAAGAAGCGCTTCTTATTTCAATGTTCTCACTATATTTAGGATGAACCTGTACTTTATAAGATATGTGCTGACAGTGTGATTCGCAGGTGTGTCCCTAAAGATGAAATGCCTAAAATTTTGATGAAATGTTATAGTTCACTTTATGTAGGGCATTATAGAGCTAACAAGACTGCTCCTTGGATCTTGGAGTATGAATTCTATTGGTTGACTTTGTTCAAGGATGCTTAAGATTTTTTGTTAAAGTGTGATAGATGTCAAAGAGTTAGCAACATATCTAAGAAAGATGAGATGCTCCTTTCAATTATCATAAAGGTGGAGATATTTAATGTGTTGGGCTTGTATCCTTAAGTAACACTTACGTATTGGTTGGGGTTAATTATGTTTCCAAGTGGGATAAGGTTGTAGCTACTTCAACTAATGATGGCAAGGTGGTTCAAAAGTTCATCAAAAAGATCTTTACTAGATTTGGGGTGCCTATAGTGATCATAAGTGATAAAAGGGAACCACTTTTGCAACAAACTATTTGAGGCTCTTTTAAGAAGATACATTGTTCATTATAGAGTGGCTACCACCCCGAAACCAGTAGCCAAATGGAGGTGATGAATAGAGTGTTGAAGAAGATTTTGGAGAAGGAAGTGAGCACTTTAAGAAAGGATTGGGCTTTGAAGCTAGATGACACCTTATAGGCTTACAGGACAGCATTCAAAACACTAATAGGTACCACACTATATCGACTTGTGTATAGCAAGGCTTGCCATTTACCATTAAGGTTAGAGCATCGAGATTATTGGGTCGTTAGGAAGTTGAACATGGAATGGAAATTAGCATGTGAGAAGAGATCTTTACAACTTGACGAATTGGAGGAATTAAGATTTAAAGCTTATAAATCTGCTAAGTTGTATAAAGAAAGAGCAAAAAAGTGGCATAGTGCTCACATCGAAAAGGAGTTTAATAGTGGAGACTTGATTTTTTTATTCAATTCATGACTTCGGTTATTTCCTGAAAAGTCAATTCAAGATGGAGCGGACCTTTCAAGATCCTTTAAATGTTTCCCTATGGAGCTTTGGAGTTGGAAAATGGTAAAGGTGAAGCATTCAAGGTCAATGGGCATAGATGGAAGCAATACTATGGAGGGACATACTCACAAGAAAGGGAAGTCTTAACTTAGCATGTTTACCTTTCTTTTTCTTGTCTTTGTTTACTTGTTTGCTTGATTTATTTGGTTGTGATTATGTTTGATTTGAATTTGCTTGGTATTTATTTGGATTTTGTTTGAGTTTTAACTTGTTTCCTCTTCAAATTTCTTGTTGGTTAGATGATTTTGGTGTGTTTGTAGGTTGCTTGAATGTTGAGAATGCATGCTAAGCTTGGAAGAGGGCTAAGAAGTTGGGAAAGTCAGAGTAACCCACGAAAGTTGGAATGAGGTTGATTTCCACGATCGTGGGAAGGCTCTCTAGAATCTTTCAAAAGCCTTAACCCAATATCATAGGAATAAAGTTGATTCACACAACCATTAGAAGGCTCTCTAAAATCTTTCTAGAGCCTTAACCCACGATGGTGGGAAATTTAGGGATTCCCACGATCATGGGAAATCTCAGCTGAAAAAAATTTAAATTCCCCCTTCTTTCTTCTTTCTTCATCCTTCAATTTTTCAATTCTCTCTCTAAAAAACACAACCCCCACTCTCTAAACTTCGTAAATCCTTTATGTTTACCCCCTAAATCTTGGTATTTTCTCTATTTCTTCCATCATTCTTCAATCCTTTACACTTATTTCACATTAATCACTTAAGAATCTAAGGATTTGGTAAGATTTTCTCTCTTTTTCTCTAAAAAAACGTGCTCACCTCTCTCTTGCTTAATTTTTGCAATTTTTCTCCTTCAGTGGCTCCAAAAAAGCTTGTAACCTAGAAACTACTGACAAATTGTGCCTTCAAGTCTCTAGAGAAGGTAAATCAGATATAATAGCCACTTTTCGTGCCCCATTCTATTTTTTCAGAAGAAGAAGGTATGCAATTTCGGGACATTAAGGACAGAGAATTAATGCCTCCTCGGTACTTTGATATTGAATTGTTAGAAACTCTAGAATTTTGAACGATTGGCTGCGAATATTGGTTATGATTGGTTAATTCATTATGATATTTTGATATATCCCATGATGACGATATAATTTTTCACCACTTTATGCTAAAATCCTAAAATGGATACATTCTGGTTTAGGATAGGTGGCCATGCTTATAAACTTGATTATACTGTCATTCATGTGCTTTTTGATTTATCGAACACGAAAGTTTTGGATGATCATGATGATTTTTATGTGGATGATTATTGGAAAATTATTACGAGTGAAAACAATTTTAACTCTAGAAATGCACCTAATACTTTAATTCGTAGCACCGAGCACTTACTTCTTCATAAGTTTATGTGCCTAATGGTTTTTAAAAAAACTAAAAGCAATAGGTGCTTGGCTAAGGAACTTTTCTTCCTTTAGTGCATAGATCGTAAAATTAAAATAAATACCCCTTATCGGATTTTTTTATATATTGTGAGTTATGTTAATAAGAAAAGCTCATATTTTGGCATATCATACATTTTTACTGCTTAAGCTTTATATTACAATCTTAACGTGGATAGTGTGTGTATGGCTAGATATGATATGTTTGATGTATCTTATTTGAGATGTTCAAAACTTTTAGAGCCCTAGTCTATAGAACTATGAAATCCTCAGATGCGCACTGCAATAAAGAATAGGAAGGGCAAGGATGCAGCTACTTCTTAACTATCCACATCTCAGGCACCCCCGAAGCCCCAAGAAGAAGCAGTGGAAGAGGAACCAACGGTAGCAGCAAAGGTCGACAAATTCCAGCAAATCCTTAACCAAATGGCCTCTAACCATCAAAAAAATGATGTTGCAAATTAATGATCTCAACACCAAGATGAGAAAAGTGCATATGGAACAACAATACATCAAGAAAAAATTCCTCAAGTTCAACCAGAGGAACAACATTGAAGTCCCTTCTCCTACACTTTCACCACAACAATCTCAATGAGCTTTCTTACCCAAAACTTTTTACATTTTTTATTTAACTTGTTAGTTTTTTGTTTGTTTGTTTAGTCTGATGTCATTTTACCTTATTTTATGGTTTCCCTGTCATATTGAGGACAATGTGCTTCTTTTTCAATTGCATTGTTTTAGTCTATTTTAGTCACTATTTACATTTTGTTAAATAGGATGCATGTTTTAGGCATATTAGGTTATTTTATGTTGTTTTGTGTTAAGCAATGGAACTACACTTGAATCATTTTGATTTGTTTTGCCATGAGATTCTATCATGCTAGTTGGAGTGATATTGAATGCATACTTGGACTCAGATTAGGCAGCTTGAGTAGAGAGTGAACCATGTTGAGTGATGAAAAGTAGTTGATTG
This sequence comes from Erythroxylum echinodendron, assembly GCA_027575705.1. Lineage (NCBI taxonomy): Eukaryota > Viridiplantae > Streptophyta > Magnoliopsida > Malpighiales > Erythroxylaceae > Erythroxylum > Erythroxylum echinodendron. The sequence continues at coordinate 12,839 of JANZXR010019328.1, forward strand.
CATAAGCTTACTCAGAATTTGACACTTAAGCAATGAGGTAGTGTAGAGATGCATAATGAATTTTCATTTGAGCCAATGTGAGGATTGATCCTATATGACTCCATCTATAGTCATTTTATATCTTTGTTTGTGTGATGCTTCCTTAGGTTATTACCTTTAAAACTTGCTTTGAATCAGTTTGAGTCTACTGGATTCATGCTTAATAGAGATGACTAAGGTCTTTTTTTGTATTAATCTTTATCTTAAATGACCTACCTTTTATTATCCCTTGCTACCCCCATTGAGCCTTAACCCTCTTATTTCTTGAAAACACCACACATGTCAAAACCTAAAACCATATTAACCTACCCATTCACAAGCTTAGTAGAGTATTAAGTAATGCATTATATAGGATTTTTTTTACAAATTTTTTCTGAGATGAGTTGAGTGATACTTCTGCTCTTAAATCACATTATATTTAGTTGTTGTTTTGTTCATTGTTTCTTCTATGTTATTAAAATAGAAAAAATAGAAAAAGAAAAGAAAAGAAAAGAAAAAGGAAGAACATTTTAGTAGCATTAATAAGTGCGGAGTAGTAGTATATTTACATTTGTGTATCTTATAAATATGCTTTGTTATCCCTTTGTTCACTTATTACTTTATAAATGCTTATGTTAAACTCTTTACCCTTTTACCCACCTTAACTTTTACCACATAATAACCCAAAGCAAGTCATTTGGATCTATTTATTCATGTAATCATTATAGAGGAGAATTGGTGTATTAGCAAGCTTATGGTAGTGTAGTTTTTTGTAGGGAGCTTAAGCGAAACACTAACCATCAAACACTTGAGACAAATTAGTGAAACCATGAGGAAGATTCATTTTGCGTCTATACTTATTTTTGAGTGATGGTGCCATATGTTGAGTTTGCTTATGTACACTAATGAAAAGTAGTTATGATATGTATAGTAGCTTGACATTTAAGTTCGCCAAATTTTGAGGTATTGCATGTTTTGATCTTTATGAAAATAAAGTGATCGAATTGATTGGTTGTATTTGATTTTGTTTAAGGACAAGCAAAGACTTAAGTGTGGGGAAGTTAATAGTCAAGTATTTGACATGTGTTTCTTGCATAATAGGTTATTATTGTTTTGTTTTAGGATTTATTTTGTATGTTTTTTTTAGTTTGATCTTCATGGTTATTCTTTTATGTTTGATGATGATTTAGGTTAAGAATTAATCATTTTGATGTAGGAATGGAGGATGGCCAGCTTTGTGACTGAGCTAGAGACCAAGAGAAGAGAGGAGAAGTGGGGGATTTATAACATAAGAACCTACAATTGTGGGATTCATGCTAATTCACACAATTGTAGGATGCCTAGCCCGAAGATACATGCAAGTTTAATTTATTTTTAGTTTTTTGTGATTATATAAAGACATAAAACCCCATGGACTAATGGAGCATCGGTGGATACTTGCCTCTTTGAGTAAAAACACAGGCTTAGAGTTTTGTAAGAGGTAGAGAATCATGGTTTTTTATTCTAAATTGGGAAAAGAGAATACTAATGCTAGATTTTCTAGATTCATACAAAGAAGAGGAGGAGTTTGCTTTATTTAGTTTTCTTTCATTTTTCTCTTCTAGCATTATTTGATTGTTGGGGATGTTAATGACATCATGAATGGCTAATTTATTTGTAGAGATTACTTTTGAACTTCTTGTTAAACTCCTATTTTGTTGATTTTAATGAATAAAGCTTTTGATGAATTTTGAAATTATACCTTGTAATATATTAAGAGATTGAGTTAGGTAATTTGTGTAGGATTGTACAATGAGAATTGGCACTCTATAAACCTACGTTCATCAAGTTAATTGATTAGTTAGAGAGATATCTTGGATAATTAGTTGATTACCCATAGGATAACTTAATAACTAGTTGAATTGGTATATTGATTTTGTAGACTGAGAGATTGCTTATGTCAAACCCCGTTTTCGGAGTCTGACTCAGACTTTTTTTCATGCTCTGATACCACATCTGTTAAGCCCCATTTCTGGAGCCTAATTCCTCATACATGATTATTCATGCTTGCTCTGATATCAACTCTATCAGGCCCCAATTTCGGAGTCTCACTCCCTTCATGCTTCATGCTCTGATGCCAAACTTGCTATAGGGTAAGTGGGAGATTATTGGAGTTATGTAAATCTAGTGCCCTAGAAAGTAAGTGTATTTACTTATAACTTAATTTTCTTCCAGTTACTTTTGTCATGAAAATATTTATTATTAATAAAACAAAACAGTTTGGTTTTTATGAGCATTATATATCTAGTCATAAGGTACCGAGATTCTTTTATATGTATGGGAAACATGTATATTATTAGAATCTAAATTAATGGATTTATAGTTGAATAATCAAGTTGGTTACTTGACTATGGCTTAGACTGTAGTGTTATAATTTATCTCCATGTAAGTAAAGGAGTTTACTTTAAGGGAATGATGAGTTTCATAGCATGATAGCAGTTAACTATTGATAATGGCATTATTAAATGAAGCTGGAATCAAGTATATTTTCGAGAATAAAGTGGGCCGTTACTTTAATCTTAAAACATACAACTTAAGCATTCACTTATTATGAACCACAATCTTGATGAGTGGTGAACTCATATGTGTTTCATTATAATTCTTGATATGATCGGAATGGATTTTTACAGA